>CAIGRS010088896.1:0-15946 GCA_903798395.1 Fraxinus floribunda | reverse complement strand
TTGGAGCACAATTGTAATTTATTTTTTTATTTTTTTTGTTTTATTTAAATATGAGGGTATATTGGTCATTTTACATTGAAAAATAGTGAAAATGACGTTTTCCACAATGAAACGTTGAAATAAGGACGAAAATATAAAAGCAAATGAAACGTAAAGACGTTTTACGCATTAAGTATCAAACGTAGGGACGTTTTGTGCTATTAAATAAGTACAAATATGTTTGAAACGTAAGGATGTTTTCCGCATTAAATGTCAACATATGGACGTTTTGTGCTTAAACATTTTAATAAGAATTTTGGACTTACTTGCACTTTTTAAAAAGTTTGGGAATATAATTACAATTTATTTTTTATTTTTCTTTTCATTTTATTTGTTTTATTTAAAATTGAGGGTATTTAGGTCATTTTACACTAAAAATAGTGAAAATGATGTTTTTCATACTGAAACGTTGAAATATGAGCGAAAATGCAAAAAAATGAAACGTTGTATAATTACAATTTATTTTTTATTTTTATTTTTATTTTATTTGTTTTATTTAAAATTGAGGGTATTTTGGTCATTTTACACTGAAAAATAGTGAAAATGATGTTTTCCACACTGAAACGTTGAAATAGGGGCGAAAATGCAAAAAAATGAAACGTTGGGACGTTTTGCACACTAGCTGTCAAACGTAGGGACGTTTTGTGCTAATAAGCTAAAAGTTTTTGGTAGCCAAATTTTTTTCCAAGGAATAAATAAATGGGGACAATATTAATCTTTCTAACCTTGCCAACGTTTCAAAATATTTATAGTATACACCAAATAAGGAAGAAAGTTTAATGAAAACTAAAGGAACGAAAATATTATTTGATAATCATAATGCCAAGGAAATGCAAATGTAGGTTTGACTTTTGCGCAGACATGAGAATCCTTCAAGTTCTGAGTTTCAGTTGGTCTCTACAAAAATAGAAAATAGTTTCTATTATTTTCATAGAAATTAGTGATATACAAAGTGATTAATTACCGAAGGATAAGAATAGATGAAAAGTGTAGAGGGGAAAAAAAATTTACCGGTATATTCAATCGTATATTAGTCGTTACAAATATATAGGGAGAATTAAAAGAGGTTAAAATCACGGTTATACTTCGAACTTATTGTGTTAATTATTTGGTGTAACAAAAAGTAATCGACTAAGGCATTACTGATTTTATAACTTGCACTTTTTAAAAAGTTTGGGAATATAATTACAATTTATTTTTTATTTTTATTTTCATTTTATTTGTTTTATTTAAAATTGAGGGTATTTTGGTCAAATAACACCGAAAAATAGTGAAAATGATGCTTTCCACACTGAAACGTTGAAATAGATTCGAAAATGCAAAAAAATGAAACGTTGGGACGTTTTGCACACTAGCTGTCAAACGTAGGGATGTTTTGTGCTAATAAGCTAAAAGTTTTTGGTAGCCAAATTTTTTTCCAAGGAATAAATTAATGGGGACAATATTAATCTTTCTAACCTTGCCAACGTTTCAAAATATTTATAGTATACACCAAATAAGGAAGAAAGTTAAATGAAAAATAAAGGAACGAAAATATTATTTGATAATCATAATGCCAAGGAAATGCAAATGTAGGTTTGACTTTTGCGCAGACATGAGAATCCTTCAAGTTCTGAGCTTCAGTTGGTCTCTACAAAAATAGAAAATAGTTTCTATTATTTTCATAGAGATTAGTGATATACAAAGTGATTAATTACCCAAGGATAAGAATAGATGAAAAGTGTAGAGGGGAAAAAATTTTACCGGTATATTCAATCGTATATTAGTCGTTACAAATATATAGGGAGAATTAAAAGAGGTTAAAAACACGGTTATACTTCGAACTTATTGTGTTAATTATTTGGTGTAACAAAAAGTAATCGACTAAGGCATTACTGATTTTATAACTGAAATATTACTTCAAGGAACAAAAAGTACTACATATGAATGGTTAAAGAATCTGTACCTTTAGTCTGCTATGATCACGAATAATTTTGATCATGAGTATGTGCTCATTGTCATTAAGAAGATCCTATGCCTCAATGTTGGTCATGTTTAACAAAAAAACAATCTTGCCAATTTATAATTAAGCAACAACACATTCGTTATGAATGTGGAGCTGAAAGATAAAGTGAACGAAACTTTTGAAAGCATATGATGGCATAAGTTACTCAAAAGGTTCAAAAATTTAACCTCATTGCCGCTTCTTTATAGAAAGGAGATGAAGACATAAAGGAATGATATGTTGTTACAATCTTAAATCTAAAAAAATGGAAGAAAAAATAATTCAAGTGTCTGCACCACTAACTCTTGAATAAAACTTTGTCAAGTTTTATTGGGGCCATCGGAATACCACATTGTTGAGCAAACTTCAAATTTAGTAGAAAATCATTAGTTTGGAGATAACATATTTTTTTTCATAATATATTTATTTATTTATTGTTGTTATGCAAATAGTTTGCTGCTTTGAAATAAGAATTGACCTATCCAGTCAAGTCGTGAGGAACAAGGGGACAGCGGGGTAACGCCCCAAAAGGCGGGGATCGACCAACCGATCGATTATGGGGGTCAAGGGGTAGCTCCCCTCACGGGGGTAGTGGGCAACGCCCCCGAAAGAAATTCTGATTTTTGTATATGTATGGAATGAAGTTGTGTTTTTCTGCTAGAATTGAATATTTTCTAGTATTAATATGATTTGTAAACAATTGTGAGCTTTATAATTTTTATTAATGTTTTTGAATTNGAATATTTTCTAGTATTAATATGATTTGTAAACAATTGTGAGCTTTATAATTTTTATTAATGTTTTTGAATTAAATTATTAATAAGTGAAATTGTATTTAGTTTGTGTAAAATGTAACCAAATGTTATCACCTAAATTTAATTAAGTAGAATAATGAAATGTTTGTTAAACAAAAAACTCTGCACTATGCGGAGTCACACTCGAAAACTCCGCACTGTGTGAAGTGAATACTCCGCGCTGTGCGGAATATTCTCTCCGCACTGCGGAGTGACCAATTAATTTTTTTGTTTTGTTTTTGTGATTCAATTTTATAAGTATTTAACAATGCTAATAATAATCTACAATAAATCCATAGCAGAACAAAATCATTTATATCTTGTATATTTTAAAAGTGTACAATGCATTTAAAAATAATAGTAAACCGTGGATTGCCCAAAAAGCAAGAAGAGGTTCAAAGTCAACAATTGTGGGTATGTGTAAAAGGAAATCCATATTACCCTTGAAACTTGGATGAATCACTGAAGAATGGATATGGATAAAATGGGATTTTAAAAAAAAAAAAAGCTTCACAAAAGAAAATGACAAATTGCCTCTTTTAAGATAGTAGAGAATTATAACATTAGAAATCTTATCGTTTGGTTGGCAAGGAACATTCCTAGTGCAATCATGGAAAAAATGAATAGTTGTTGACATTCCACTATTTAGCCCTGTTTGTCTACCATTTTTAATCATACATTCTCACAATAAAATATTTTTTTTTACGTAAATCCAAAACTTTCATTACTTTTTAAGGTTTATTAGCACAAAATGTTCCTACGTTTGGTATGTAGTATGCAAAACGTACATAAGTTTCAATTTTTTGCATTTTCACCTCTATTTCAACGTTTCATTGCGGAAAATGTCATTTTTCACCTATTTTTAATGTTAAATAACCAATATACCCTCATATATAAATAAAACAAAAAATAAAGAATAAAGAATAAATTGCAATTTTACTTCTAAACTTAAAAAAAAATGCAAATGAGTCCAACATTTATAAATAAAAATATTAAAAATAAGAAAAAACTCTATCTTTTCGTTTCTCTCTGTCTTCAATTTCCCTCTTCTTTTTCTCATTCTTCCGCACACCCACTGTCCTTATCTACCTTACTCTCACCCTTACCCTCCACTACTTCCCCCTCCTACCTACTCTTCCCGCCACCACCCTTCGCCTCATCACCGCCACCCACAACCTAATCCTGATCTAATATGAAGCCAATATAAAAACACACCCCTCCGTGCCCTCTATCAAAAATGACCCCATCACTGCCCCTACATAAATCCTACAATTTGTCAATCTATCCATAAACAGAGCCCTTAAATTGAAGACAGAGAGAAAAACGAAGAAAGAATCAAGAGTAGCCCATAACTCCTCAGGCAAAATACGTCCATTGTGCTCCACATCAATAGCCTGGAAAATCATGTACAACTCCAGCTCCTTATCATCCATATACTTCCTGAACTCTTGATAATCCACCCTCCCATCCTTATTAGCATCGTAAACATTCAAAAGCTCTTTCGCATACTTATAATCAGCTAGAATTTGCATTGCCAAAAGGCCCTTCTCGATTTGAGCATAATCCAAGTACCCCACGTTATTCGAATCAAAAAAATTGAATAAACTTCGAATTCTTGAATCCCTTTCTTCCTTGCTTTCCTTTAAGGTGGCTAAAACATGGTTTAATGATACCGGCCCTGGTTTTTTATCCGAGTTGCAGCATCATGATCGGGCTTGTCGTTGGCCCTTTTTGCTTATGGATTCCATTGTTGCAGGGAAATTCACATGCCTTTCCACTTCCCCGGACATGATAATTAATTAGGGAAAATTGACACAAAATCTTGATTCTTCTTCACTGCGTGAAGTAAAAAACTCGATTTTCCTCACACAAAATATCGGTTTTCCGGTTCGAATCGGAGCCAGGAATTTGGTTTTCTTGTTGTTGGTGGAGCTGGGAAAGGCAGGACTCAATGGAGACCTTAGATTGAGAGAATTTTGAGAGGAAAGATTCGGTAGACTCGAATGAGGAAGGCGCATTAAGGTTTGTGGATATAAGGTCGGGTTTTTTCTTTTCTTTTCTTTTTAGTTTTATTTATACATGAGGGTACATTGGCCATTTTATATTAAAATAGGTGAAAATGACGTTTTCCGCAATGAAACGTTGAAATAGGGGTGAAAATGTAAAAAATTGAAACGTAGGGACGTTTTGCACACTATATGCCAAACGTAGGGACGTTTTGTGTTAATAAGCCTACTTTTTAACAACACACTTTTCAAAAAATACTATTCCAAAACTCGTTTCACCCGAGAGAACAAAAAAAATCTTTTTATTGACATCAAATAAGGGCACACTATAGTTATTATTCCCTTTACTCCCTCTTGCAAACACTTGCGCAGTGTCCAGCCAAGAAGTCCGCATACTTGACTAGGCTAGCAACTTCTCAGCCATAGTGACCTCAGCTCGAGCTCGACACAATTACAAGGCAACCACCATAGGTCGAAAACTCTTGCAACTTATCACATGTATGATTCATTTGAGGATTCAAGTGATGTGACAAGCTACTTTGATTATGTGAGACTTTGACAATTGCATCGAGATCATGACATTGATTGAATATCCTTTTATAACTTCCGATGTTTCGAATACTCAAGTGTTACTATTTTAAGCGACATATGTATATGAATATATTTGCAACCCATTACTTTATTGGGATCAAGACATGAATATATTATACACATCGATTAAATATTTTCGTACTCCGAAAATGCTAGAAATTTCTCGATATTGATAGTAATAGAAGGTGTGGCCACTGGCCAGCCTGCAACTCCCTCTCCGAACACCCCAATTTGGCTATAATTCCAAATTGTCCCAACAGACATCCTAGCTTTCATCCTCTTTATAAAAAAACACTTGCCCATTTTCCTTTATCGAAAATTCATCACTTAACTTCGGCATCAGAGCACTTCCGGCCACCATCGCTTGCCTTTTTAATGGCCAAACATTCTAACGTGTTGTTGAGCACTTCAAAGAAGATGGAGGAGTTAGCTCTTACTGTCAACCGAGTACTCCAACAAGATCCAGACGTCAAGAACTACCACTCATGATTAATAAAGAGAAGCACACGGCACACAAGAATTAAAAATAGTTAGAATCCACCAGTCTGCTACCTCACGAGCTCCAGCAGCAGCCTCAGTGGAATTGCATTTCCTAAATTCCAGGAATGGAATTAAATTCTGTTAAGCTAGCTAGATGAATTAGTTAGGAAATTGTTTAGCTTAAATTCTAGAACATTCATGATCGATTACTGTGTATATATATTGATGGACTTGTATGATTAAAATATTGATAGAAAACTTCAATCAATCCCATTCTTCAACTTGGTATCAGAGCCATCCATGGCCAATACCAAATCTGGAAATCAATCCAACCTTCTGAGCTCAATACAGTACCAGCTACACAAGCTTCAGCTAGCCATAACCCAGTATATGGAACTCACATCACTAAAACACTCTTAGTTAAACTCGACCGCAACAACTTCCTATTATGGAAGAACATGGTGATGCTAGTAATTAAGGGGCATAACCTGGAAGGGTACTTATTGGGGACAAAGGAGTGTCCACCAAAGTTCCTAGCTACTCAAACGATTGTCGACCAGGGAAAAGCAGTCGAAATGATACAAAATCCAGAGTTTCTGAAATGGAGCTCAACCGATCAGCTCCTTATAGGTTGGATGTACTATCAATGACTCCGAAAATTGCTATGAAGGTCATGGGTTGCACTAACTCAAACAGACTCTGGATAGCTATAGAGGAAAGCTTTGGGATATTAAATAAATCTCGGGTGATGTTCCTCATGGGTGAATTACAAAGAATCAGGAAATGGTCCATGACAATGGACCAATATCTGACCACCGTTAAGCAATTGGCAGATAATCTTGAAATAGTCAGGAAAGCCATTGACCATAGTTATTTAGTTATTCAGGTCCTATCTGGCTTGGATGAGGAGTATACACCAATAGTGGTTCAGATAAGTAGTAGGGAGAGTATTTCCTAGTATGAACTATCATAAGTCCTGATGACTTGAAAGTCGACTAGAACATCTGAATCAAGTAAGAAACAGCTTTACTTCCCTCAATGTTAACCAATCTAGTGTACAACTAGCACACAGAATCGGTTCAAACTTTGGCAGAGGTTTTAGAGGAACTATCAATAGTAGATCTCCAAGTTATAGAGGCAGAACAAGGGGAAGAGGCAGATTTACAAGTGGCAGGCAGAATGAAGTCAGAGGATCATGTCAAATCTGTGGATTGAATAATCACTCTGCAAGTTGGTGCTATAACAGGTTTGATGAACGCTATATGGGCAGCAAACCATCTAATTCTAGACAGCAAAGCATAAATTCAGGGCTATCTGCCTATGTAGCATCACCTAGAAGTCTTGAGGATCCAGCATGGTTCGTTGATTCTGGAGCTAGCAACCATTTCTGATAAAGGTAATATGAATGCTGCAAACAGGTATGAAGGTAAGGAGAAATTACTTGTTGGTAATGGTGATGTTACACATTGCTCACATTGGAAATGGTAAAATTCATACACTAAATGATAAGGAAATTAACCTGAATAGACTAATGTACGTTCCTGAAATAAAAAAGAACCTGATTAGTATTTCTCAACTTACCAATGACAACACTTCATGGAGTTTTATTCTAATTGTTGTGTTGTCAAGGACCTCAAAAAGAAGAAGATCTTGCTGTAAGGGGAACTTAAGGATGGATTGTACCAGCTGCAGCTACCATACTTCAAGCCAAACAGCAACTCCTTCCAGCCAAACCTACAAAATAACCATTAATGTTTTTCCATCGAGTCGTCTAGTGACCAGTTGTCCTCTGTCAGCAAAGTTTCAGTGTTTGAACTTGACCTTTGGCATAGAAGGCTAGGTCATCCTTCAATTCAAGTTGTGAGTCAAGTCTTTAAGTCATGTAACAAAGCTATTAAGGCCAATGAAATTCCAGGTTTCTGTGAATCATGTAAATTCGACAAATCACATGCATTACCCTTTAACATTTCAACTTCTCATGCTGCAAATCCATTAGATCTTATCCACACTGATGTTTGGGGACCAGCCCCTATAAATTCAACCAATGGATTTAGGTATTATATAATCTTTGTTGATGATCACATCCGTTATACTTGGATTTACCCAATGAAACAAAAATCAGAAGCCTTAACCATCTTCACTCAGTTCAAAAACCTCATAGAAAACAAGTTAGAGAAGAAGATTAAAGCTGTGCAATCAGACTGGGGTGGTGAATTCAGGAATTTTAACAAATTAGCCTCAAATTCTGGTATAGAATTAGGTACTCTTGCCCCTATACTTCAGGCTAAAATGGGAAGGCTGAACGCAAGCACAGGCACATAACCGAGACTGGGTTAACCCTCTTAGCTCAAACTCAAATGCCACTCTTTTATTGGTAGGAATCCTTCAAGGCAGCCACCTATTTGATCAACAGGCTGCCTACCTCTGTATTACATCATAAAACACCATACCAAACTCTCTTTGACAAAACCTTTGACTATAATAAGCTTAAAACCTTTGGTAGTGCCTGCTTTCCATGCCTCAGACCTTACTAGAAGCATAAATCATGTTTTCATTCCCAAAAATGTGTTTATCCTGGCTATGGTGATTCACATAAGGGTTATAAGTGCCTAAGGCCTAGTGGTAGGATCTACATCCCCAGGCATGTTGTCTTTAATGAACTAGAGTTCCCATTCAAAACAGGTTTCTTGAACAAACAGTCTTAGTCACAAGTTTGCAATACATCAGATATTAACTATCTTCCCTTCTGTGACCCTAACCATGATACCACACCTATAAATGCAGCAGCAGCTCTTGTAATACAACTTGAAGTTTCCCCTACAACAGAGCTTGACAATGAAAATATAAGTACTAGAGTTGAAGAAGATGTGGTAACAGATTATGATGGCAATGAGGAAAATCAGGAAATGATAGCAAGAGATGAGTTTCCTATTTCACTGGAAATCAGAGGTGAAAATCAGAATGCATCACAAGAACAACACTTACTAGACAATAGCATACCTCAAAATCTTGGGCATCAAATGATTACAAGGAGTAAGGCTGGGATTTTTAAGCCTAAAGTCTATACTAACCAACAAGTTGATGAACTAGCAATAGTTGAGCCTATCAGTGCTGATGAAGTTCTAACAAGCAGAAACTGGAAGAGTGCTATGCAAGATGAATATGATGCACTTATGAAAAATGAAACGTGGACCTTGGTTCCACATAAAGCAGGGATGAGAGTAATAGGAAATAAGTGGGTATTCAAGCTGAAGTTTGACTCAAGTGGAAAGGTGTCAAGGCATAAAGCTAGACTAGTGGCAAAGGGGTTCCTTCAAACCTCTGGAGTCGACTTCAGTGAGACTTTCAGTCCTGTAATTAAGGCTGCAACTCTGAAGATCATCCTCACTATGGCTGTAGCAAGAGACTAGCACATTAGATAAATAGACATAAACAATGCATTCTTGAATGGCACCCTAAATGAAGTTGTTTATATGAATCAACCGTAGGGATTTATCAGTGAAAAGCATCCAAGTTATGTGTGTAAACTCAAGAAGGCATTGTATGGCTTAAGACAAGCACCTCGAGCCTGGAATGACAAACTGAAACATAGATTGCTGCAGTGGAATTTCAAACAGTCCAAGGCTGATAATTCCCTATTTTTCTTGGCAAGTGAAACTGATATTATCTTTGCCCTGATATACGTGGACGATATAGTGATCACTGGTAACAATAGTAAGAGGTTGCAGGAGTTTATAGATAAGTTGAATGTCAATTTTGCACTTAAGGATTTGGGGAATCTTAGACAATTCTTGGGAATAGAAGTCAGAAGAGATGACATTGGTTTATACCTCAGGCAAACCAGATATGCTATTGAGCTGCTAAAGAAACTTGGCTACGAGCACCTCAAGTTTAGTCCAACTCCCATGGCAACAGGTAAACCAATCTCAAAAGATGAAGGACAAGCAATGAAGGACCCCACTCTGTATAGGAGTGCTATAGGTGGGCTCCAATACCTTGTCCATACATGACCTGACACAACCTATGCAGTCAACAGACTTAGCCAATATCTTCAGACACCAACTGATACCCATTGGAAGGCGTTCAAGAGAGTTTTCAGATACATAAAAGGCACTCTAACTTATGGACTATCTATTCAAAGGAATGAGAGTCTAGAAATCACTGCTTTTGCTGACTCTGATTGGGCCTCTAATCCAGATGATAGACGTTCTACAGCAGGGTATTGTGTATATGTTGGAGACAATTTGGTGTCATGGTGTTCTAAGAAGCAACATGTGGTGGCAAGGTCTAGTACCGAAGCTGAATATAGAGCCCTTGCTCATTGTGCTACTGAAGTGACATGGATTAAGTCTTTACTGAAGGAGTTAGGAATATCACAGCAGCAGGTTCCAATAATCTGGTGTGATAACCTCAGTGCAAGTGCTCTTGCCTCCAATCCAGTATATCACGCCCGTACAAAGCACATTGAGTTGGATGCACACTCTGTGAGAGACAAGGTGCTTGACAACCAGCTAAAAATCCAATACATTCCATCTGCAGATCAGACGGCAGACTTGTTGACAAAACCTATGTCGCACTCGAGGTTCCAACTCCTTAGAGACAAGCTTGGTGTGATAAAACACACTCCACCTTGAAGGGGGGAGTTAGAATCCACCAGTCTGCTACCTCGCGAGCTCCAGCAGCAGCCTCAGTGGAATTGCATTTCCTAAAGTCTAGGAATGGAATCAAATTTTGCTAAGCCAGCTAGATGAATTAGTTAGGAAATTGTCTAGCTTAAATTCTAAACATTCCTGATCGAGTGCTGTGTATATATATTGATGAACTTGTATGATTAAAATATTGATAGAAAACTTCAATCAATCCTATTCTTCAACTAAAATCCAGTAGAAAATTAAGACAAATAAATGAAGAATAGAAGAAGAAAAATTAGTAAATATGGGTTCAACCCTTTTTGAATTCCAAAGCTACAAAACATAAAGCACATAAATATACTGCGTTTCATCAGGTAATACATTCTGCAGGGTCTCAGAAAAGCAGTACAGGATATATTTTAGAACAGTCATTTATCAGGAAACTGCAAAAATTGGTTATGGTAAGGCGTTATTACAACAACATTAGAATCAGGAAATGACGTGAGGCACAGAAAGCAAAATCGACAAGAACTAGCAACGCAGTAGTGTAAAAGACGGAGTCTGCAGAAGGCATCTGTTTAAAAACTTTAACATGCTTTGCAACTCTTCCTACAATATCCCGGAAGATCTGAAGATCCCACCATATACTCAGGATTCTTGGTGCATTCCCCGAGGGAAGCCCATCTTTCACAGTTTTCATGTGCATCTATACAGGCCCCATTGGATCCGACAACCTTGTCGAAAGAATTGACATGAATCCACTTTGTCGCGGACCACTTTTCGCCTTCTATTACAGGACAACCCGCATGGAGGCTGGCAGGGTCAGGAACTGCGTCTGGAAAAAGACTGAAGAAAAGAAGGGCATCCCCTTTCCGTGGCTTCACTGTAATATTTTGAAAAATGAATGAAGAAGATGAGCACATCAACATTCTGCAGACGTGGCATACATAATCTACTGAAGTGATTAAGATGCAATTTAATGTCTCACCTGCAATACCTTTCCGTCCACACTCTGATAAATCTTCATCGACTGAAACTGACCTGCGACGAGATGTCTCCTGAACAGTTGTTTGAATTAATAGTCAGGTATAAGGACAATGAAACCATCTAAAAGTCGGAGGGGCCAACAACGATCAATTCAGAGAATGAACTTTTGGTCATGTTCTGTGACAAGTAGGAATTTAAGTCTAATAATTCTCCCCCAGAAACAGAAGAGGATGATTGACCAATGCATAATCAGTTTCACTAGAAATCACCATTGATAAAACCATAGTCACCTCATATATCAATTAAAAACTGAACATACCACAAATATTTATAAGCTGATGAACTAAAAGATTAAAAGGTGGAACATTCGACTAACCTCTGCGGAGGGGAACACTGTTTCACCCCCTTTCTCAACATCAGTAAGATACATTAGAACAGTCGCTATGCGGTGTCCACCTTGAGCAATATTCACCTTGTCGACGAAGTAGTCATAGTGAGGATCATATTTCTGTCCAGGCTCATATCTTAGTACTTGTATGTCTTCTCCATTTTCTAAGTGAAAAATAAAAAGAAAGAAATCAGACCTTAACATTTGCAGTACACGTCATCTACCCGTTACACAGGGAAAAAAACCACAGAGAGGTGCCCAAGATCTATGAAATCTCCAAACTTATGCTGTAGCAACCGAAAACAAATGCAAAGCAAGGAAAAATAGTAACCAATCGTATGCTGTAGCAAGGAAGGGTTAGTTCAATTATTGGGTAATTGTCAGTTTACTGGGCCGAAAATATGCTACCACTGGCACCTTGCAAGTATTCCATTTTCTGGTTATATTATAATTTCCTACTTCAGCATTTTATATGACTCCATGAGTTTTATACACTCCTTACTTCTTATAGATGCTTGGTCCAAGGGTTGGCAATTTTGATGGTCATGTCATGTTTGTCTTCTGTCACAAACCCGTCACGGTCAAAAGAGTTTAACACAAACACTACTTGCCAATTAACTGGTCAAGATGATACACCCTAACGCATCTAATTACTATCTATCCAATGGTGACAAAACTGCTTAGCACCACTATTTTTGACAACTGAACAACACATAATGAAACAATATTTAAGGGAATCATCACTCACTAGGAAACCTATATTTGGGTTGTCCCACATAAGACAGGTCGACTAGGGCTCCTCTCCACATTATACAATGATGTTAATTCCATTTTAACTGGCTGATTTGGGTTCAGTTAGCAAGTCAATGCCATTCATTTACAATTGGGTTGAGCTGTTATTGCACAGACAGTAAAGCATAAGCTATATCCACTACCTTAGTACCATGCCAAGTTGTTCAACTCCAAGATCATGACAGAAATTGACAACCAACCTTGGTTTTATTTAATTTACACACATGCGCATTACACATTGATGGTCACTCTTATATATGCCAATTGCACATATATATTACAACACATGAAACAAAAATACTACGCTGAGTTACTTTAACAACCAATCAATCTTGAAATTTTGTTTTTCCTTTCACATGATTATTTTCTCTTATCCTGCTTGTCCTAAAATCGTACTAAAAATGAATCAGAGTAAACAAATTTTTAAATGATTCTACATGCCATCTGTAATGTTAGATCTTAGATGAATCAAAAACTTCCGAATTGATCTTGTTCTTTCAAATGGTATTTATTTGTAGCCTCCTACTGTACTACGTAAGATAGATCAAATTCAAATCTTAATCCACTGAATTCAGACCAAGGGTTTTCACAAGATAAGAACTATGGCTCAATAGATGGAGGAAAGGAGGATTTTGCAGACCAAGAAAAGCTAAAAAAATTGATAACAATAGGATGTGAATTGTACCACAAAGATAATGTTCTACCATTATTCAACAGCAAAATTATGAAGTATTCATCATCATTTGTTGCAGCATATGAGGTAGTAAAAGATGAAAGCTTTCAGGACTGAATAATGATAAAATATTCATTACTGAAAAGAATATAGAGTAATATATGATGCAGCATACAGGTCTTCAGAAGAAGAAAAAGTTGACAGCATTAGTCTAAGAAATAGGAAAAACTACGTACTAAGAATAATAATCAAACTCTATATTGCAAATCTCTAAAATTGAAAAACCATCAAATATAATTTGGAAAACAATCATGGGCTGTTCATAGTATCTGTTGATAGCATGAGAAAGAAATATATTGAAGTGACATCTTTATTAAGAATATGTCATGCCTTTTGGTAAGAATGTCCACATTGCAATCTTCTCTTCGATGCCATCAACGATGGGGTCCTACAGGAAGAGATGGGTAAATGAAAGAGTAAGAATATGCCATGCATAAAATTCTCAAAAATCAAAAGCCTAAATTTAGAAGAATGAATTGGCCTGAAATTGGATATGTTTCAAATTCCGATAGATTCACATAATCCCTCCCAGTACTATGCATCTCTTCGAGATGGTTAAAATCACACGTTCTAGAACATATGCAGCACATTAAAATAATTTCACTATAAAACATCCGTAGCGTTCAATGGCCAAATGCTCTTCAAAAGATCAGCCCATGATATGAAGATGACATTTACCTTAGCTCAAATTAGGCTCTTAAAGCTAGGAAATGTCAAACGTTGTCTCCATGAAGATTTAGTTCAACACACTCATTTATTATCATCTTAACTGGTAAATTATGCAAATCTTAGCATTCCTCAGCACACATTTATGATCGTTTACTAGTTTTATCAACCAAAGCATCAGTGTCAGCAGGGTCATTTACACCACGATAACCTTCAAAATAAAGCTCCGACTATCTATTAGGTTCAAAATTGAAAAGTACAATCTTTCCAAAAATCAATACATGATACACTTAACACTTATAAGCCACGCAACAGCAAATCCAGCAACAATTGAATGACAAAAATCGAACCTTGCTTTTCGGGATGAACATTCCGGAACTGGTCCGAACCTCGCTCAGTTTACTTTTTCCAGACTCATTGTCAGCTACCGCTGATCTCTTCAATTCTGATTTTGCCTAATTTACATAACGATTCAAATTTATAAATGCTTTATAAATATAATCTCAGTCATAACTATTGCATACACATTTATAAATATAATCAAAGTCATACATTAATTTCAACAAAAAATTCATAATTACTCTTCATTATTATCCACACTGACCCACTACTATTCCTCTTACAATTCGTCTTTATAAACCATTTATAAATTTGTCAAACCGAGGCTCACACAACATCAATCCTTCCCACAACACGTAAAATTCAAAACATATAATGCACAAAAGAAATACTCACAAGAGATATTAAATGGTTGCATTCATCTTCCGTAAGAAATCCTTCGTAAACAAATGCTCTGAAGTGCATTTCAAAAAATCGCTCAATCAATACAATACTATTACTTAATTAATGCCAAAAAAAATAAGAATTATAAATTGATTCAGCAACTAAACAATTGTATTAAATACCTGGGCTTCCATGATACAGTTTTGACTTTAGACGGATTAATGATAGAAGAGCACAAGCATTTCTGCGCGATCGATGCGATCCACAGCAGGAAAAATAGAGAGAAATTCGAAAACTTAATCATGAGCTTAAATAGAATTTTTTTTAGAAAGAGTAGAGATTTTGAGGAAAGATTTTTGCGTTCTAATCTGAATTTTGGGATTAGGTAGTACTTTGGAGTATCGGTTTGACGATAAATATGGGTTAATTACCCGAATAGTCACCGAACTTTACCGAAAGTTTCCACCAGGTCACTAAACTTTAAAAACTACGTGGTTCGTCACCGAACTTTCGAAATTACAACTCCATCCATCAGTGAACTTTAAAAATCACTCCATTCGTCACTAAACTTTGCATAAAATTTCTCGAATAGTCACTGAACTTTGCAAAAGTTTTCTAGATGGTCACTGAATCAGTGACCATTTGGGAAATTTTTACAAAGTTCAGTGACCCTGTAGAAATCTTTTGCAAAGTTCAGTGACTAATGGGGTGATTTTTAAAGTTCAGTGATGAATGGGGTTGCAGTTTCGAAAGTTCAGTGACTAACCACGTAGTTTTTAAAGTTCAGTGACTTGATGGAAACTTTCGATAAAGTTCAGTGACTATTGGGATAATTAACCCCGATAAATATATATGGTGTTGGGCGTTGTTGAAACGACGACGTTTTAACTAATTTGCCTTGGGGAAAATTTCACTAGAGGTTATCCAACTTACCATTGGGTTTTAGTTTGGTCACTCAACTTTAATTATTTGATTTTTACCTCCCAACTTTATTTCAGTGACCATTTCGTCCAACATCGTTTCCAGTACTAACTGATCTCGCAGGCTAGGGATGGGCAATGGGCCGGTTTGGGGGTTGCCCCAAAATCGACCGGACCCGACATACTTGACTTTGGGCTTTTCACGACCCGAC
>CAIGRS010088881.1:0-10497 GCA_903798395.1 Fraxinus floribunda | reverse complement strand
GTCCACACCCAATTAATCAATTGCTTCGTACCCATTTAGTTTTCCCTTTTCATTGGCCCGAACAGTTGGCTTCGACACCTAGAGGCAGAGTGGAGATTCTGGAGAGTAGAGACCGCCGATGAAATCGGCTTCCAAATTTGGTGGGCTAGGTTAGGACGAGTTCTTGAAGCTTTGTTCTGAAGTGGGTATTGAATCTTTTGACCATTTTTCTTGTAAAAATTCTTCTTACCACGTCTTCACTCCATTGATGCAGAAGACTAGGGTAGGCTAAGGTAATTTGAACTTACGGGTTTTCGTAATCGTATATGATATTGGACTAACAATGTCGGTCCATCTCTTCCTGTAACCATCCTATTCTTTTACCAGAGTTTAGTATTGGGTTTCTAGTTATTCATTGAGATGTTCGATTTTTCACCTTTTCAAGGTTTTATTTATTTCGAGTGAGACGTTATGATGATGAAGAAAATATTATGAGATTAACAAAAATTCTGGCTGAGATTGTGATGAAATTTTAAACTTCCAAACATTATTAAGGTTCATTGCTGTATTGTTTACAAGGTTTGACATTTAATATTATTTGTTCTCTGCCCCTAATTAGACGTTCTTTGATTAGTCTAATCCATTGATAATATGTGGAGTTATGGCTTCCCTTTATTGCCCTAGAATAAGGGTGAAAGAGTATCTTTGACGAAAGGGAAAAAAGATATTGATATTCATAAGAAAATCAGGGGTTTTTTTACTTATCAACTGATGTCTGTGTGTCACATAGTCATATGTGGAAAAGCTGCCCTAGATAACTTCGTGTAAATTTTCCTGGATAAGAAATTCTGTGTTATTTTTGTTCCCAACTGGTATCTTATCTAGAAGATTATATTTTACCAAAGGGGTTGAGAGGCAGTTCTTTCGTAGTTTTCATTTTCTGCATTTCTGAGAGTCCTCACACTCTAGATATGTCCTCCTTTTCTATCAANATCTAGAAGATTATATTTTACCAAAGGGGTTGAGAGGCAGTTCTTTTGTAGTTTTCATTTTCTGCATTTCTGAGAGTCCTCACACTTTAGATATGTCCTCCTTTTCTATCAATAAACTTCCATAATTTCTTATCTTAAGAAATAATATCTATACGAAGACATTTTTTCCTCAAGCTGCGGTGGTTATTTACATTTAGAAGAGAAGACATTTGTAGTCATCCTAGAAATTTAACCTTTTGGATCAAATTCAAACATTGCTACTTCTTCCTACATGTATTTCAGCAGACAAGTTTTAATGTTTCTCTTAAATATTTTATTCATTATGCAAACAGATTACAGAAAGAGGAGGCTCTTAGTTTTCGTATAGCCAAAGCTAGTGAAGTCAGCCAGCTTGAAAAGGTAAAATGTTACTCAACAAATTTTTTCGTTCATGGGAAATCTACATATTTTAACTCCTAAATGGTCAGAAGGAAGAGGCACATCTGAGTCCCATTATTAATTGATTGTGAGCCTCTGATTTTTAATTATTTGATGTCTTCTGTTAAGTTGACCTCCTAATATAACTGTTATGGCAAACTTATTTCCTAACTTCTATTTCAATACACCAAGTTGTACGTGTACATGTAATTAGAACCTTTATTTGCACAAACTTGATGCTTTAGTTGATGTTTTAACTGATACTTACAGGCCACTATTCAATAAGTGAAAGACTTGAACATGATATAGAAATTTCTCTGAAATGGTCTTCTAAACAAAAAAGTTGTGCGTTTCCCATTAAATTGAAAATGATGAAAAAGAGAAATGCCTGAACTCTGGACAAATGTATTTTAAAGTGTGTTGCTAGCTTGTTGGTCTTTATTTGTCACGAATACATACATGCTGCTGATGTTTTAGTCACAGTACTTAGATTGCTTGCTCTTTATCTCATTCTGTTGATGAGGTATGCAAGATGGTTAAGTATATAGACCTTTACCAGGACCTTGTTGCTGAAATTGAAACACTTCAGAAACGAAAAGATGAACTAGAAGCAGAGTTGAAAAAGGTATTTATATTCTCTCTCTCTCTCCTAGCTCCGTCTGTTTGAGAAATGATGTTAAAGTTAACTTTTGTCTTCACATTGTTGCATCATCTACATCTAGTTGTGATATTCCGTGCTATATAATAGGTTGCACTTAGATATAATGTGAAATAGTTAAGGACAAGGATATAGACAATACGATCAAAACCTAGAATGATTGATCCTCTCTAGTTCTATAGGATTTCAATGCCTTATTCAGTGCATTATCTGGAATTAGCACCGTTGTGTCGTTTGCTTGAAATTTCATGCAAATATTAAGATTTAAAAAACCTTCTTAAAGGTGAATACTGGGAGTGAAGGGTTTGTGGCATCACTCTTTAGGTTAAAAAAATAAAATTCAGAAACATCATATAATTTAGAGGTCAAGATTTCTGTAATTTTATAAATATCTATCTAGCCATTCAAATTATAATTGTATATAATTCCATCTTGACTAAACTGTGTCATGTCTAATGAGTCTCTTTTTAGGTTAACACTACCTTGAGTTCTGCACATGCCCGTCTTCACAATGCCAGGGAAGAAAGAGATCAATTTGATGAAGCTAGTAATCAAATTCTTCAGCATTTCAAGTTAAAGGTAAATTAGTGTTTGCAAGCTTTGATTGGCCCAATGTTAAATGCATTCACTAATATCTTGGAATATATTTACTCAAGTCTCCCATATTATGAAATTCGACTGTGTACTCTAATTATTTCCAGCAATAATTCTAAATTCAGGAGGATGAGCTATCAAGATCTATTAATTCATATAGAGCAGAAGCAGATGTTTGCAACAGCTTTGTTAATTTTCTTGAACGTACTTGGAGTTTCCAGTCCTCACACACTGAACAAAAGGAGAAGCTGGTCAAGTAGGTTCTTCTTTCTCTAATTTTAAGGTCATCTCTAAACTATCAATTCTCATCAGAATGCCTAAGTTACCAACAGGATAACATCACGTCTCTCCTCTTTTCATTTAAGAATCATGGACAGTCTTGAGAAAGCCACTTCTCCAAGTTCTACATGTCATATCCATGTCGCACATATACTCTTTAAACACATATTTGACGCTCATTTGACTGTCAAAAATAAAAAATATAAGCAACCTTTTAGTATACACACATGGAACACATATTGGACACTTTTGTGACACTCAACTATATGATATAAAATGAACTATATATGGTATAAAATGGGAGTTAACTGTAATTTTCTTCGAAGATGGCAAATATATTTGGTATATGTAAATACATAAGGCCTATGAATGAGGGGATGTACATGATATGCTAGACATATATGTAATATAGTATTTGAAAATTCTTTAGTGCATCCTCGTCCCTCATCGTGACATAACAACGTCACCTTTTTGTATCCATACTTCCCAGGTTATATACATATAACATAATTTTCATCCTGATCTTTTTATATTCCTCGTTTTACTTATTGTCAAGTTTTTAAAATGGTATAGTGAGGAATTGGAGAAACACGAAGAGTACTTCATTAACTTGGCTATAAGCCTTTTATCTACCTACAAGGTACATACTTAATTGTCACAACAATTAGATTTGGCCGATAAATGATAAAAATATTTTAGTTTTTCTACTTCCAATTATGTCATGGACTCACCAGGAAGAGTTGGGGCCTTCTATTTCCGCTACTAGGAAGCTTGTGGAGAATTTGAAAAGGTATCACTTAATTACGGAATATTGATGTCAACTTGAAGCACACTATTAATATAAAATTCTGCCAGGTTAGGAACAACAGCTTTTATGAAAGAGGAAAGAATAGAACTTAATTCAAGGAGAAGTCTTGAAGAACAGTACCAGGCTATGGAGACTAAGGTATAAATTATCTCAGGTAGTCAGAAGTGTCTCATTTTCTTTTGAATGGGTATGTCTAAAAGGCCATTCTTTTCGTTTATTTTCTTTGCTGGGTGGTTGGTGTTTCAAATTTGCAGTTTCTAACCACATTCAGCGTAGTAGAAAGCATAGAGAAACATGTTTGCATGGAAGATGACAAGGTTTCAAGGTGAGTTGTGTTATCTTTCATTTGAATTTTATTATGCTTACAAGACCACTAGTAATAGTATCCTTGTGGAGTACAATATAAATCTGAATGGGAAAACATGTCTCATTCTTATACAGGAGAAGTTACTCAAGAGCGAATGAATTATTAGAGGGACTTAACAGTATCAAAGAGGAATTTGAATCCATTGAGAGACCTCTTTTGGAAATTGAGAACCCAACTGCAAGTGAAGAGACGCCTCCTAAGGTAAAGACCCCAAAAATTCCTTTTCTTTCTCCAAGACAGCCTCCAAATGACGAACTAGAGTTCAATCTGGAATCAACTTCGGAAATTGAGGGACATAGTGGAGGGACATTAATGGGGCTTAGTCCCATAAGTCGACTATCATTAACTCGCAACCAGACCTCTGAAGTACCAGAGCTCACACGGGTCGAGAATCTAGACTCTTTCACAATAAAACAAAAGAAGCCTGCTGCAGATATGGAGGCAGAACTGTCAAGGTTAAAATTGCAGCTGGAACTTGAGGACCATAGCAGAGGCAATTCTATGGATGAAATTGGTGATTGGGAATATGATGTGACTGAGAAGGAATCGTAAAATCTTAAATAAATATGAAACAGACTACCCCCTGGGAAAATGATTTTAAGCAACCATGGAGGGTAATCCGCAATCACTTCTTCTGTTTATAATTTATTTGCAGCAACCATTCTTTTTCATGCATTGATGAATCAAGCAAGTCTAAGATAGCAATCCTGGACGAGACATAATGCCTGGGTAACATTTTTCGGACGATGAAACTTTGTAAAGCTTAAAGAGTTTTCTCGAATGCTTGTATGTTCTTTTACCGAGTAAAATCTATATTGTGTATTTTCAAATTATTGTCTCAAAGCGTAATTCTTTTTCCAAATACATTCTAATCTCGATTAATAATTGAGTAACTGGGGAAGAATGTAAGTATTGTTGATGTCTTTATCTTTTACATCCTTCTATTTTTCGTGTTACAATCAGTCATTGATTTGAATTGTTATTCATCTTTTGAATACCTCAAATCAATATGAATGCTTTCTCTGTTGCTTTTGGAAGCTTTTTCCATAAGATTTTTCTTCAATTTCACTTTTGGATATGCTATTGAAAAGGCACTTCCACTTTCAGTTGTGAAGCAGAATTACATGTCAGTTTCACTATACAGCAGCAAGAAGCCAGAGTGGCCAAGTGCAGACAAGAGGTCAGACTGCCTCCTTTAATAAAAATATTATCATCTTTTTCTGCTTTTCTAGCAATTTAAAATGCATTTTGGGGCAACTTTCAGTGATTGTTTTTATCTTTTTAGTTTTTCCCAAAGCAGCAACTTTGTGTAAACAAATTTTAGTGTTTGGAGTCAGGACAATGACCAGACATGGTATTTATGAGATTTAAGAAAACCACTGAGGCTGATTTAGGGGTATATTTGGAATGGTATATATGAGATCAAAGAGGAAACATGCTATCAGCTGCCTTGTTCGTTTAATCATATGCAACTGACATGCTATGAAGTTTGTATATACTTCGTGACCTTTTATTGCGTGAGGACTGAGGAGGGTGTAATTGCTTCCTCTTCGAGTCTCTTTATTCGTTAGTTCATTTAGAAAAATGACTATATTTAAAAAAAAATAAATAGGTCCCTCTAACCCGGGGAAAGGATTTAAAATAAGTCCATGTTTGAACTTCATTATTCAAAAAAAAAAAAATTTCCCCCAAATAACAATTTGTAACAGAAATTTTTTTAATAATGCACACTTCACGCCTCACATTTAATGTCTCTTCAAAAAATAGAAAATAAATTTAAAAAACTAAGGATGTGTAAAGGATATCAATGGCGTCCATGACTTAAATACAGGGTAGTTTCTTCGCTCAACCGGAAGCGAGAACTCATGAAATCTAGATAAAATATTTACAAATTTGAAGTCGAGATCTCGCGATTATATTACATAACTGAATATGTTTTTTAATTTGTTGCATTTCATTCACAGATTTGTCAAAATTTCGCATTTGGTTATGTATATAAATTGTCATTGAATCAATATAAAATCTTTAAATCAAAATGTGTTATTTGAATGTTTGCAATTCTGGTAATCAATTTCAGAAATGGAAGGTCAGAATTGGGTCTTATAATGTCTCAATGTCTGGGCATTATATGATTCGTGAAAATTAGGGGCTAATTACATGATTTGTAATGCTTACTAATGATTACAACTTGCGAGAGATATGTATAAAGATCAATTTGTGAAAGATGTTTTAGGGGGATTTTGGGAGGAAGATGATTCTCAATGGAGAGGATTTGGGAGGAAGGTCAATCGACAAAATTTTAGGGATTTCTAGATTAATCAATAGATTATTGTAAGGACGTGTTTGTTGAAGTAAATTAAATTACCTAAATTATTATCCTTTTTTATTTAATTATCATGTTTTATTTTCACTATGATTTTACAGTATTTATTGAAAAAAAATGTTACAAAGTATTGTTTAAATATTTATTGAAAATAAGTTAGGTGGCGTAATTTCCATAAAAAAAAAAAAAAAAGGGACTCAAAAAGACCTTGTAGAAACTGTCATTTATTTTTTAAAAATGGGCTCAAAAAGACATTGTGGAAACTTTGTCACACAAAAGTGATAAATTTATTCAGTAAAATGTTATTCATAATTGCTACTTGTACATACTTGGTATACAATCCTGTCACATGTGTGTGGGGCCCAATGTGGAGCACATACACATGTGAGAGGGTTGTGTACCAAATGTGTAAGTATATCATTTCTCAATGTTATTTATATCAGAAGTAAAAAGGTCAAACAAGTTTAAAATTGGTCTCAAAAACTGTAAAAAGTTAATGAAAATGGCCATGTGTCAATAGGGAGAATCGTGATAGTTAGCCCCTGTTTGGCCCTCTTTCTCATCCTAATTTTTTCTGCTCCATCTTATTTTCAATCACAATCTTTCGTAAAATAATATTACACGTAAATCGAAAAAAATTCCTTCTTTATCAATCACGCATTCTCCAAAAAAATACTATTCCAACTATTAAAAATTGAAAGAATTTGTTGCCATTGATCTTAAGATGGGTTCAAAAAAACCAGGTTTCGAGGAATGGGTTGATTTCCAATTTAAGTTTTGTTGCAGAGTGGTGGATGCGTGCAGTATGCCACCATTATCCAATTCTCACTATCTGATTCAAAAAGTAATGTTTTTGGACTCAAATGGAAACCTAATCCTATAAAAATCCTGAGTACACTTTTAAATTTTTAATTTGTATTCCATGGTTAAGTCATTTGTGCTGTTTTTTGTTCTTTACAAAAAGTAAACTAGCCAGTATAATAGACGATATTTTACTTGCGGTTTACCTTATCCCACGATTCACATATGTGTGTGTATATATATATATATACGTCTTATATTCCCTGCACTGAAAGAGTACCCCCTAACCTTCACAGAGATCACCTCTCCATAAGCATCTTCAGTCACTCGAAAACTATTTTGATGAAATGGCCACAAATTCTTCACCATTTTTTTATGCAGATGATGAAGAAGAAGAGTACATAGACATGGATTTGAGCTTTTCATACAGCTCCTCAAATTCTTCCCCAAAAAGAAAAGATTTTGAGTTCCAAATGTCCTCCATTCGCAAAGACAATGGTAACACCACTTCCTCGGCTGACGAACTCTTCTACAAAGGCCAACTCCTCCCTCTCCACCGCCCTCCACGGCTGCAAATGGTTCAAAACCTCCTCCAAACCTCCACCACCACCGCTGCTTTTGAGACCTCCAAACAGGGCTTTAAAGAAGAGAATCATCACAATACACTATTCATCACTTGCTCTCCAGCAGTGGAATCCTGTAGAGTGAGTTGTGAATTGAACCCGGACAAGAATTTCTTCGAATGGTCTGCTGAATTAAGCAGTTTCATCAATAAGCAGCATCCAAAGAGTTCTTGGTCCAAGAAGATGAAATTCATTAAGCAATCCATACTTGTTCAGAAGCTTAAGGCTTCAAGGGCTTATCTGAAATCTCTATTCAGCAAGTCTGCATGCAATTTAGAAGCCGAAAATTTGCCAAAAGTTGAGAAATCTTCAAATAACGAGTACACTAAGTTCACCAGGCAAAAACCATATGGGAGTATTGGAAAATATTCATGCCCAACAATGTCAATAGCTTCTATAATGAAGAGCCTTGATAAAGAGGGAGTTGCGAATTATAATAATAGTATCCGCAGGAGGTCATTCTCCGGGGCAATCAATCGACACTCTGCAACTAAGTGTTCGTCTTTTTCTTCATCTATTACTTCGTCTTCGTCTTCTTCTTCCTCGTTTAATTCCAGTGGTTTTCAAGAATTACATTTTCTCAAGAGGAGTAGCAGTGCCACTGAGATTGAACGTTCAATAGAGGCAGCCATTGCTCACTGCAAGAAATCTCAACAGATTTCTGAGTCAAGAAATAATACATCAAGGGATGCTGCAATTTGTTCAATCTAATCAAGGTTGTAACAATATTTACATTTTCTAATTAAATTATGAAAAAAATAGTAAAGGGTAATTGATATTATTTATGTATAGACATGTGCAACTTATTTTGAAGCACTTTCTTCTTCTTCATCAATTAATTACTACAACAAATTTCAGACCTGTCTCTTGTATTATTCTCATTCTCAGAATGTTATTTGAATTCCAGTGAAGCTTAGGGGTGAGCAATTCGAGGAAAAACTTGTTAGACGGGATAACATTTATTTATATAGGCGTGTTTGGTAGGGATTAAAATTGAAAAACTAGTCGTTATTGTTGATTTTTATTAGACAAGTGGGCCCAATAACGACGATATTTTCAATTTTAATTGAATTTTAATCCCTATCGAACATGCCCGTAAATTTAATCTTTAACGCACCTTTTACTTCAATATATTTATTTATTTTTAATCAAATTAAGTTCTGTGCACAGTTCGGATTTAGAAAATATTAGAAAATGAGACAGAGACTCTAATTTGGAACTTTTTCACAAAAGTTGTCTTAACTTCTGTGCACTGAAATAATTACAATTTCACCTCTGCAATTGGCATCTGCTTTTATCAGAATCGATCAGTTTTCCACACTTATAATTTTTGCTTTTCTTTGAACAAACCAATGGATAAAGTTTGCTACTTACAATTGTTAAAAAAATGTAAAAATGCGTATATTAGAATAAAAATGTAAAGTCATAAAAGTATTTAGGAATAAGTGAACAATAGTTTTATATAAAAAAAAATCATTATTTTTTTTTTCTACAACTATTTCCATACGGGCATGTTCAAGTCGAACTTTTAGTCTTTTTCCGATTTAAAAAAAAAAAAAGGTTAAACTTTTACCAAAAAATAAATAAAAGAATCGTGACATAGTTTTAAAATATATGATTAAGAATCCTACACTTCAACAATCAAATGATTTCTTTCAAACATAGTTTTAAAATATATGATTAAGAATCCTACACTTCAACAATCAAATGATTTCTTTCAAACAAAACAAAACAAAACAAAACATAGTAAAACAAAAAACACTAGAGTTTTTGGCGACGATTACGAGAAAAGAATCGAATTCCCAACTTTTATTCATTCATTCTTTGAATGGTGAAAAAAGATTCTTTCACAAAAAGAATTTGATTAACCAAATGAAATAAATGTTAGAATCGTAATATGTTATTAGGTTGCTTGTAAAAAGGTTAAAGAGAAATAAATTTCAACATGATTTTAAATCTAAAACTTATTGTAGTTCTTTCATCTTGTATAAAGTGACTTGACATTTTATTTTAGTAGAAACAACGTAAGCAGGGACGGATCTGGGGGGTCCAGCCCCCCAGCCCATTGAATTTTTTTTAGTAGAATTTTTTTTTTTACGTACTAGCCCAGCTTGTAATCTAGTTCTGGATCCGTCTCTGGCCGTAAGGATTTTAGCTCTCTACATATGCTTAGTGGGAGGTTTGGATTCCTCGACTCTATCCAAGAATTGATGTACATATGAGAAGAGGGCTCGAAGCAAGTTTTGAATGCAAAAACGTAAATAAAGAGATACTATCTCAATAACACAAACTTAACGAAACTAAAGATAAAAAAGGAAGGATTACTTCACGTTCAACCTCACTTTCTATGCAAAAGATCGTAGCACTATAAGCAAATGGCTGGCTAAACTATTTACCCAAAAAAGAGATTAAAAAAAAAATAATGGCTAAAATAACAAGAAAAGTTGAATAGAGAAGTTTGATATACAGACAAACATATGAACTTGAGGGTTCATATACTCCTAAACGATTATGACATTGACTAAACATAGCTTGGAGTGAGCCTGTCGTCCAGATCCTAGGCATAGTGAATATAGTAGTGCTTTATTTATTTTTTTGACGTTGTAAATGTTTAAATTTGTGGGTCGAGACATCGAGTTGGAATGAGCATGACACT
>CAIGRS010088873.1:0-10331 GCA_903798395.1 Fraxinus floribunda | reverse complement strand
ACATGTACATAAGTCTTTACCTAATCGTTTACACCCTACTCACATTAAAAGGTGGGGACCACGAGCCGTCATTTTAAAACACACACGGGACCCGCACACATTGTGAGAGGGGGTACACCATTCGGTACACTTCCATTATGTACAAGAGGATTTTCCCGAAGTTTTTTACATGTACGAGTCCACATCGCAATACATCAACACTTGTGGACGCTAGTGAATCGGAAGAAATCATGTGAAGAAGAATGTTTATATTTAAGCATGTCAGCTGGTCTAATCCTACCGGTAAATCTGATGTTTACTGTGTTATGTTGGAAAAATGATGACCTTTTGTATTGCTATTCATATTTTACAGCTGAGTTGAAGTTACTGCCTGGATATGCTGGCTGGCAGTAGGTAACTTCATCGTGCATATCGGTTTTAACTCATTGAGAGGTTTCAAGATGACATATTTGCCTTGAATGAGTTCTTCTTGTACTAAAATGGAGAACATGACAATAGCACTGGTAATGTCATTTTTGATTTGGGGATGAGACAGTATCTTAAGCAATATACAATTTTCTCTGCGTGGTCATATAAAAAAAGTATGTAAATTGAGACTGACTATTTGTCTACTCTTGCATTGTTGTACTCTTGTTTGTTGGATAAGGTGCAATTTTGAGCCTTCAAAATCTGGTCACCTTTTGTTAGAGTTCAAGGATTTGTGCCCTCTTATCTGCTTTATATTTTAAAAATCAAATTCTGTTGCAAAATAATAGTCTAATATTCTGAGTCACTTATACCTGGTTATATACTACAGATTTGATATTCTTATTTTTCGTTATTTGATGATGACAGGAATGACAGAAAGTTTCTTTATAACTGAGAGGAGCTATATAGCTAGATATTGGCAAGCACAACTCGACCTCTGAAATCTTTTACGTGACAGGTTTTGATTCTTGTCACCACCCACAAGAGCAACTGACACTAAAAGCATGCTTGGTATACCACACCAATTCATCCCGAACTTGCCATAGCTTCGGGTTCTGGCGTTCTGTGTAGACTGGAAAACAAGATATTTTGTCAATACATTGCAAAGTTCTCTGGGGTATCAGCTTTTGCAGAATCATCTGGTGAACCATATTCATTTGGAGGTAATTTGTACGACCATTCCTTGAAAACTTTCCCTTTTGCATTAAGAGATCCAATATTCTTTCGATCAATTCTCATTGGTCATTTCAGCCACAGCATCATCTGTTTTGCCAAACCTTTGACAGGGGATTTAACCTCTCACAACACTGCTTTCCAGAGCCTCACACCACCAGAATTTCAGCCGGAGCCATCTGATTTCCAGCAGTAAATCTCAGTTGCATCTCACCAAACCATTGTAAGAGAATCAAATATGCACTACTCAAATGCATTCCATGCAAATCCAACTTCAACTCCGAAGACTCTCATTCCATGGACTGATCCAGAACAGATGACTCACCAATTCCTTCACCAAATCAACTTCATCTTTATTCAAATTATCCACAAACTCTTTGATTGACAACATTGAGGTAATTTCTGGGCACGAAGTCAAGACTGAATTATAAGTTCTAATCGATGGCGAAATTCCTGAGTTTCTGATTTTTTTAAGCCTCGAAACCAAGTCCAAAAGCTTGTGAGCACCAAATGATGAAACTACCATATTACAACAAACTATATCCAATTTAAACCCTTCATTTTCCATTTGAATTATCTTCAAAAGATCCCAATCTCCCATACCCGCTAATTACAGACCTAATCTCAAAAAGAGATGGATTCAGTCCCATGTCTCTCATTTCTTCTATCCAATTCTTAGCTTCATTAGGTAACCCTATTGAGCAAAAACCACCTACTATTGATTTGTATTACGCTTCACATATATGATGACTGCTAAATGAACTGCTCGAATTCTTTGCAAGAATCCACAACTTCTCTCTCTCATTTGTGCTTGGCGTGTGAATCCACCAAGTTACAGTAAAAGTCACACAAATCTCTTTCCTTGAATCCCAATTCTGCAACTGCTTCAGAAAATAAATCTTCTGCCTCATCGAACCTTTCCTGCCAATATAACAAAGCAATCAAGTCTTCCACTAGCTTTCCAACTGAACCATGACTCTCGACTGATTAGTACAATTGCAATCCTAGGTAAAATGTAATAATATTTACTTGAATCATCAATGTAAAAGAAAGAATGGGCAGAAAATATGGTAGTCATCCAACTTGTACAGTTAATTCATTTTGATTATGAAACAATTTTTTATGTTCCAAATTAGTCATTGAACTGTCATTTATATGAAGAGTCTAGACATCTTTTTTATTTGTATACTATACGAGCAAAAATGTTAGTGACAAACTTGTTAAAAAGTATTAATTTTACCTACCAATTGGATAAGAAGTGTAATGTCTTGTTGGGTAAGTAACTCTTTTTAATGCCCTTTTACAGGGATTGAGGAAGAAGATTAAGATGTGTATATAAGAAGAGTAATGTTATTTAGTTCAATTAATGTTACAACCCCAGTGGGACTGAATAACATTACTCATATAAGAATGTCTTAAATCCTATCAAAAAAATAAGAATGTCTTAAATCTTCTTGCTCCACCGTTGCAAGCCCCCCTCTCCTGCTACCATTGCTTTTTAACTGTTTCGTGAGCATTAGCAGATGAAGATAGACAGTGCTTAGTCTAACAAGTTGTTTTTACCGGGATGTGAATAAAATTTGCCGATGTGCGAAAATAGTTGATCTGAATAGCAAAATCGTTTAATGTAGGACATGAACATGAGGGAGGGGGAGAGGACATACAGGAAAGGAGAGAGAGGAGAGGCGGGGGTGGTTGGTGGAGGGGTAGAAGAGATGGGATAGAGTATTGAGAGCCACATATTTGGAAGATGAGCTACAAATTTGCAGAATAAGCCGATGGAGGCTGAAGAGTCTTGCATGGTGACGATGGAGGAGATAAAGCGGTGGCCCTGTTTGGTGAGATAACAGAATAGCGGTGGAAATTGCCTGCTCCGACAGCAGCCGGCAGTTGCACTTTTTTATTACTTTTACCCATGGTCATTGAATTTAACATCCCTTTTGGCTTCCTCTATTTTTCTTATTTTGATTATTCTTATTTTTGTTATGCCATGCCAAACATACTTTCCTCTTTTAGGGTAAAAAAATAAATTAAAATTGTGGTGGTAATGCAATCATCACTTTCTCAAAATGAAGTAAATGGCTCGACAGTTTGCTTGTGGAGCTGACATGGAGTGGATGAAAACCAATGTAAGGTACTAACTTAGTTAATTTATGGAAGGTTGTGGACAATAATAAGAAAAACGTTGGTCGAGGAGAAGATCGCAGCTTCTCACAAAGTTTGTGACTATATACAACTTACATTTACAATAAAATTACTTTTAATTGCCTTAAAACAATAGTAATCTTGTAAATTATATAATAATTACTGAATGATAATTATATCACCGCTACCTAATTATTATGACTATTATATCACTTGCAGTCTCAATTCTTCCCTATTAATAGTGCTTTGACTTTCAACAAAACATATACAAGTCTATTAATTTGTCTAATATCTTCTTTTTATCTATCTAGTTTATAACATGTTAACAATACAATTCTTCTTGCAAAGGTAGTAATGCTTCTTCTTTTTATTTTATTTTTATTTTTTTTAATGGTATCTTTCAAACATAGTGTTGTGCCTCTATTTGTAACTTTTATTTTTATTTTTTTTTTGGTAAGATAAAAGTAAGTAATGGAGTTGTAATTAAAGTCAAAAAGTAAATAGATTGATGGTATAGGTTTTGAAGGAGTCAAAGAGCTCAAAGATGTCCAAGAAGATTACATATGATTAATGGGATGCAATTAGAGGTCAAAAGAATGTCAAAGTGCCGTACAAGTCATGTTCCAAATTCCCGAACACTAGTTGCGACACATTTTTCACATTGACAACATTCGAACTTGAAACATGCTATTTTTTAGAAGAATTGTAGTCATTTGAATTAATTTTTCAATGCATTTTAAATCGCCCCAGTCTAATATCGAGAGAGAAATATATGATGAAAATACTGATGGCTACTCAATTAGAGCTTGCTGGCCTTCCTCTAGGCACTCAAGTGTCCAAAATAGAACTTTGGCTACAGCTGGGCGCTGACGCTCAAGCAACCATGTTATATGCCCAAACTCTATATCGCAATTTTTAGCTTTTTTACAATCCCAAACAACTTCAAACACTTCATATTATATTATACCCAAACCATCTCTTCCATTAGTTGAGCCATTTTTCATTCAAGAGAACATCCTACAAAGTTCAAACATAAATCTTTATTCAATCATAAGATCAAACACTAGAAACCCTTATCTATAAGAATTCAGAGTTTTGAAATTGGAAAAGAGGTGCTTGGAGTTCTAGCGCTCAAGAACGAGTTCATTCTCGATGATCCAGTGTAGAGAAAAATAGTCCAGAGTTCTGGAAAGTGTGGGTCGCACAATCGAAGAGGTTCTTCGGTGATTAACAGGTTGGGTGATCAAAATCAGTTAAGGTTTAACAATGTCTGAACCTATCGTAAGTTAACTTTTCTAATGGATCTTTGGCAAGGTTTGTTCGAAAGTTTTTGATCCTTATGAAGAGTTCATCAAGGGATTTTTCCTCCGTCATCAATTCTTGGTGTTATTTACTTTTTACTGCTCTGACCTAAACGTTTATATGTTTGTTTAATTATGGTTTAATTTGATTAATAACCTTAATCATCTAGAACCATAAATAGTGACTTGTTGCTTTGTATTATTGATTGTTTTAATTCCGCATTTAATATTTCCTGACAAATGGTATCAGAGCTTAATTGATAACATTATAGGTCTCAACAAACCAACAGAGAATAGAGAAAGTTTAGGCTTTAATAAAATAAATTTTGAAATTGCTTCCTTTTCTAAAAACAAGTTTGTACCTATCTCGATTCAACTTACGGTTCAAAACTAGAAACCTAAAGTTGTTCTTAGGTTTATCCTCACGTGTCACCATTGTGGTAAGTTATGACACATGAGACTTAGTGTCACAAAAACATGAGTGTTTGTGTTTTTCTATCGCAAGTGTACGATATCTTAACAAGTAATATAGTGGACTTTTGAGTTCGAATTATTGTTCTCACAAGGACTATACTTTTAGAACTTAATCAGATTTTTCTAACTCCCATTTGATGAAAGCAAACAAAGAATTATATGTTGTTGTAAATTTTTGGTTTAAACACTTAAAAATTAATTAAAATACACACAAAGATTAATTGAGAATTCAAATAATGAACGGATATTAGGGTCGAACAATTTCACCTATCGATCAACTTTAAGTCTTAATTCAAGATTCAAAAGTCTAAAGTAGTGTTCGATAGAATTCTTCTATTATATTCAATTTACTCATCTCGAGTTCTCATTGAACTTATTCAACTAATTCAATCCCACATCTATATGTAAATCAACCTTAAGTATACGAAATATTAGTTCTAAGAATTCATATAATGATCGCAATATTTAGTATAAGTATCTCTGCACGTTATACTAATATACCGGGTTTTACTATATGGGCTTAATCTCGAACTCACCCCTCGACTTATAGAAAAATCAACATATGTATGATAAAATAACATGAATCTTGAATAGTAGAAATAAAGGTTCTCAAGTAGATTACATTGTTCGTCTTAATATGAGTTTTAGCTACTCATAATGCAAAAAAAAAAAAAAAAANAAAAAAAAAAAAAAAAAAAAAAGATGTTATTGAATACATTACTGGGTTTTGAATAAAGATGTAGAAAAAGAAATTAATCTTGCATCAAAATCTGCTTCCTCTTTTAATCAATGCTTCAAAACTTGATTTTATTGATGTTTTTCTACCTTGAATTAAAAAATTTCTAGTTGTTTTTTTTTCTCAATATGTGGAACTCTTTAAAAGTGCCTCATTTCTATTTATACTCTTCTACAAGTATTTCCAAAATTTGAAATCTTTCTGGACTTTTTGCTGGCCAAAACGGTGTAACCCTAAAACATGCGGCGTAGCGCCTAAGCGCTTGGAAGCAGTGCCTAGGCACTATAAAGTGGTCAGTTCGAGACGAGCTTCTGCTGGGTCATCACAGCGCTTGGGCGTTTCGAGTATGGCGCCGATGCCAATTTGCTGCTTCTTTTCCTTGATTTTTGCTTGTTTGTTCACTTTAGTATCCTTTTTACACCAACTCACCATAACTTTAAAACAACACTAGCAAACATATAAAAAACGTTCTATACTCTTAAGACCCAGCCAACAATTAAGTTAAAATTGTATAAAACCCCCAAACTCAACAGTTTGCTAGTTCTCGAGCAAACACAAAGAAAAGAAAAAAGAATCACTAAGAGAAAAAAAAACACACATAACAAAGAATTAGTCAGATATCTTGCAATTTGGTTCAGTATTAAGAACATTATATCACATTTATTAACGGCTTCAAAATCACAACGCAAAATTCAAACTTCCACTTATCCAATGCAAAATGTGTGCGTGTGTGTAAAGAATCAAGTCTAACGCTGTACATTCACAAGTTAGTTCAATTCCCATCCCTCAATGGTCAATTATTTCCTTTCTTCGCTCGTGAGATTCACATTCCCCAAACTTGTTTTCTTTCATTCTTCACTATAGTGTAATTTTAAAGTTTGGTTTCACTTGTCAATTCCTTACACCACTCTAATTTGGTTCGTTTCAACTGGCAACATCAATAATTTATTCATGTGATGATTCTTCCAATTTATGAGTGCTTCAACAAACTAGTTTATACTAAGTAATTCAAACCCACTAGTTATCTAAGCCCAAATATCAAAGATAATTGCACAAAATCAATTTTTTTTCAATTAAAGCTCTTGATTTACCTCACTCCCTTAAACTTTCTCATTGACCCTTGTAGCGAGCTTTATTAAGTAATTCAAACCCACTAGTAATGTAGCTCCTAACAAACAATTTTTACTTGCACTCTTGCATAAAGTTTATCTCTTTTGATATTTTATTTTCAGTCCAATATTGACCCCACCCATTTTTCTCTTCTTGACCCTTGTAACGAGCCTTTAGTTAGTAACTCTCTGGCTTTTGAACACCGAAGGGTACCAGGTTTCATGATACCCCTACGTACTTACTAACTCGAGTAAAAAAGGTGCTGATGCGAGGCATAAGCTCAATAAGTGCAATATTTATTTTCTATAAAGAATAGAAAAATTTGTAGGGATTAGATCCCTAACATTTGGTTATAACCAAGCTTATACTAGAAGGCTAAAGACACTCCACACAAATCTTTTTCACATACACGGAATCACCACAATCTTAAATAATTTCTTTCACTAGTTTGAACACTCTAAATTATTATGTACACAGTTAAATGATGTTGTGAATCATGGATTAAAAGATTAAGCACCTAAGTCATCTATTTAGCCTATGCATATGAATTTTTCAGTTCATGTATGATGCTATACTTAATTATCATGCATAATTATTGTCACGTTTCCATGGATAAGCAGAAAATTAAACTCAAGCTCATGATTCATCCACAATCCACAAACTAATACGTGCTCTCAAATTTATTCATCATAGTCGACAAGCCTATCTAACTCACACAAGTATGTGATGTCATCATTTTATTTTCTATTTTTCATTTTTTTGATAATATACACAAAACATGCAAATCACACATAAGCGTTTAAGTGATTAAACGACATATGCAAGTAATATCATCCCTCCAAATTTAAACCAAACATTGCCCCTAATGTGAAATTTAAAGAAAAAAAAGGAGGAAGACTTACTTGTTAGAAGACATTCATAGTCTTCGTTGTCGGTGTCCTGTTTCAGGTGGGTCTGGATTTGCAGTGTGATCAGGTAGTAGAGGAGGTTGAGGAAATGTTACACCCCCAAATCTAGATACCTAGGTCTAGAAGTATTATCACTTCATTCTCTTTTTAAAATCATAAATGCGAAACGATTAAATTTTTAGTTGTCATAATAAGTATCAATGGCTCATTATTTCAAAATAATTTGTGGTCAACAAAATATAGAACAATTAAATCGAATTTTTAAATTTAATTACAAAAACGAACTCAACATTTAAATATGATAGCACTGAGTTTGTGTCACCAACAAGTCATCACCTTGCCTTCATCATCTGAAAAATGGGAAGGAACAACGTGGGATGAACTAATGCTAGTAAGCAAACCCCATGCATAAGATGCATGTTTCATCATCTGAAAATGATAAGGGATAATGTGGGATGAGCTAACGCTCAGTAAGCAAACCCCATGCATAAAATGCATGATTATGATATGCATATGAATTACTTCCAAATGAAAAGTATTTTTCATTATGTAACCCCTTTTCTTTCATTTTTTTAAAAAACTTAACATTGACATCGTGAACACACTTGGTGTATAGCCTAGCCAATCAGAATGCAATGGGAAAATATTATTCGGAACCCGATCGAGTCCTATCGGTAGTACCACTCACTCCGACGCCCCATTTCCCACTCACACCTTTCATGGCATAGACATACACCTCGTAATAAAACATTCGGGATACATATCTTTAAAAACATATCTTGACTCGTTGACATTTGAGAACTTTTTATTGCTTGAAGCTTCATGTATGCTTATAAATGCATTGACATGTATGAATATGTCATGACAAACATTTATGACATAAGAAACTAATAATCAAATATCATGTTTACATAATGACAACTTAAGTAACACGTTTATATAGTTAACCATATAACATACACGTGAAAATAAGGAGAGGTTTACTTACCTCGAATCCTTAGCGATTTACATTAAGAATGACAAGTGAAGATGTCGTCAGCCGCCCAAGAAATCTACGTGCCAAATATCCTAGTCATTAATATTCGTTTAGAATTTCCACAAAATTCATCCTAAAATCAATCCATATCAGTATTCTTTAAGATAACTTAGTCATTATTAGTAGGAGCAATATGTAAAATAAAAGGTGCTAGTGATCAATAGAAATTTAAAAGTGAAACTTATTGTCAAAATCACTATGACCCATAACGGTTCCATTTAGTTTCTTTTCGTATATAAACAAGATAACTAATATGTAACTTCCATACATCAAACTAAATACTAATTTTAGAAGGTTGCAGAAATCTGGTGCAAATAAAATAATAAAATTATCGACAAATGAAACTCATGATTTTATGACGAATAGTGTTTTTATTAGAAGTATACAAAACTTTTCTCATATCCTCATATGAATAAGACTCACACTCGTGTAACTATTTACTTGGGTGATAAATTACTAGATGTTAATTACCATAAACAAAGGAACACAATAATAAAACATGTTTCTTGGTCAAATACAGTTTGTGCTAAACGAATTTACATTAATCATTATAACATATTTATAATTATGCATGGGGTATACATATATACATATAGATACGTGTGCTGGAGAAACTAAAATGGGTCTCTATACAAATGGTTGATCCACAGATTGCAAATATGACTCTAAATAGCATAAGTTTGACTATATCATGATTTCATCATATATTGTAAGATGACACTAATCACGAATTTGTCTATCAAATGATATTAAAATAGAATTCATCTATTATACCTCAAGGGTTGACCTCCAAACACAGAAGATGAAGTGAAAATGAAGAACACGGATAATATTTAGGCTCCACGTTATGTCTTTTTATTTATGTGAAAGAATTAATGATTTTATTCCCTAAAAGAATGCACAAAAAGGTCTTCAATTCCAATTTAAAGCATCAATTATGAGCAACAATAGTTTCGTTTTGTTAACTGTATATTCATTAATTGGCTCAATTAGTGCTCTAAGCAATCAAATTGATTATAATTATCAATTTAATTAAGTTGAATAAAATTTATTTAAATGGAACATAAATTAATTTAAATATATATGTAGTTTACTACATAGCTTGGTTCATCTTATTATAATTAACTTTAATAGGCACGAGATCTTTTGGGGCGCCCGAGGTGCATCCCACCACAAATTGTAATAAGTCACGACAACATTAAGTTTTTTGTGTAAAAATAAATAAATAACTATAAGGGCAAACATTATAATTATAAATACTAAGCATGTAAAGGTGAAGCGTGGTGTTACAATATATCAATCTCAATTATCGATCATATTTTTCATCCTACTATTAGGTCAATGTAAGTCAAAAACTCTTTTTTCGACTTATGAGTATATCTTGACCAAGGATTTCCTTATCAACCTAAGTGGATGAAATGTAAATCATGATCTCTTACTATCTAAGAGTCACTACAAAAAAAAAAATCGATTTCGCGACA
>CAIGRS010088860.1:0-35705 GCA_903798395.1 Fraxinus floribunda | reverse complement strand
TGGATTCATAGATACTCATCCCTTGGTGAATGTCTTCAAGATTTTTTACCTCAAAATCTCCATTTCCTACCAAAAAATATCAAAAAAATCAAGAGAATATTATGAAACTATTCTTGTCAAAACAGGATAAGCTGTTATTACTCATACTGCAAATGGTCAAAAACAAAATTGCAATGATTTCTCAAAAATTTCTATTCAAATGGTTTGGTCTTATGAAAACTGGGGGACCAGCCTATTGAATGAGAAGAAAATGAAACTTTTTAAAAATGTTTCATTTGAATCTCGTTTAAATTATTTTGACTACATTGATGCGTNAAATGGTCAAAAACAAAATTGCAATGATTTCTCAAAAATTTCTATTCAAATGGTTTGGTCTTATGAAAACTGGGGGACCAGCCTATTGAATGAGAAGAAAATGAAACTTTTTAAAAATGTTTCATTTGAATCTCGTTTAAATTATTTTGACTACATTGATGCGTGGTCTAATATCTTTTTCTTTAGACAGGTTTCGCATTCCTGGTTTATTCTTTTTAACCATGCTTGTTCAAATAATTTTTCAAAATGGTTTCAAACATTTTGGCTTTGACGAGACTGTTTTACCTAGTCTTACTCGTCAAGGGTTCGAACATTTCAAAAAAGAGGCAAACCCCTTTTTAAAGTCTCAAGAAAATCTTTTATTTCAATTTTCAATGAATCTAAAGTCTCATGGACTTTCTATTGGGACTATCAAATTATTCAAAATCTTGGTTCAGAATTCAATGTTAAAAGGATTGTAAGAAGATTCAAAATCAAATGGTGGTCTAAATTTCATGAAATAAATTGTTGTCATAAGGCAATAAACTCATAGATTCAAGAACAAAATAATATCGGAGTTCCCTCTAAAAAAGAATAAGAAATAATTGTCGATTTTCTTACAGAAAAATCAAAACTATTGGCTATGTTAAGTCAGTGTAAAAATCTAGAAGAATTATTTGTAATTTCGAAAAAAGTTGCGAATTTAGTAGAAGCCACTTCTAAGAAATCAAAGTAACATACTTCAAGTGAAGAATCAGATCATGCCTATGATAATGAAGATGATTGTTATGGGTTTGATATTGATGATTTAATTGATCAAGAAAAATAGAAAACTACCGAATGACTACATGGTCCGAGTTTTCTTGATGAACTGTATCAATATCATTCTAAAAAATCAATGGATTTAATTTTCAAGATGTGTTTGTTAGCCAACAAATTATTCCTCACAACCTTGCCGACACTCAAAAAGAAGACTTGACAAAGATTTCAAAAAGTCGGGAAGGAGATAATATAATTTCCAAAGGAAAATTTTCACGTGGAAAGTTTTTTCAAGATTCTCTTAAGTGGAAAGTTATTTTCTCAAGTGCTCAAGTGGAAAGTTATTCTCTCAAGTGCTCAAGTGGAAAGTTTTTCAAGATTCTCTCATGTGAAGTAAAGTTTTTCACGTAGCTCTCAAGATACTATTCAAGATACTTTAATTATTTCATATTCGAATTTTTAAAAGGAGAACCATTTCATTTGTTTTCCTTAAGTTTGAAATAAGTGATATTCACCTACTTCAAAATAGTTTTTAGATTTCTTTGTAATTTAAAACTTCTCAAAGAGAAAAAATAGAAAACCTTCAGATATGTGGAAACACTTCACAGTTCTATAACTCTTACGATGGTGGAAGTTTTGGCATGTACATAAAATTGGATCAAAGAGTCTACAAGTATGGAGAATTCTATGTGGAAGATGTAGAGGAATATAATAAGTTGGATTAAGGCAATGTAGCTATTCCATGAATTATGTTAAATATTTATTTTATCTATTTTATCCCTAATTTAATCATTATTTTTTGTAGAGCTTATGGAATCAGAAAAATCAAAAGAAGATTAAATCAACGTGATTGGTTCATTTCTAAATTTTTGTGGTAGATATGTATTCGAATATAATAAGTTGGATTAAGGCAATGTAGCTATTCCATGAATTATGTTAAATATTTATTTTATCTATTTTATCCCTAATTTAATCATTATTTTTTGTAGAGCTTATGGAATCAGAAAAATCAAGTGAAGATTAAATCAACGTGATTAGTTCATTTCTAAATTTTTGTGGTAGATATGTATTCTAACGTGCATAACTCTTTATTAATGTAATATTTATATTTTTCTCTAAGGGTCAGTCTGATTGTGAAGGTGGAAAATTGGTGGAAAGAAAATGAATTCCAGTGAATTGAATTGTCTAGAATTTGTTTTTATTGGGAATTATAATTAATTGTGTTTGATTGATATAATTTTTCATCTGAAAAATGTTAAAAGTTTGGTGTCCGTTTGACTTTATTTTTCATGAAAATTGTCCGTTAAAGTGATAATTTCTTTTATCATTGAGTCTAGAATTTGTTCCAATTGCCAATTTTTTTTTTAAAAAAATTACTATACTGAATACCATTAATTTGACTTTGTTTTGCATGAAAATTGTCAATAAAAGTGAAATTTTTTTTACTATTGTGTCTAGAATTTTTTCCAATTGCTAAAAAAAAAAAACCTGTAAATTGAAAAGCTACAAAACCAAATGGAAAAGGAATTGATTCAATTCAAGGAAAAGTGGCGTGTGAGGTGTCTAGGAGGAAAAAGTTTTCCGAGAAAGATTTTGTTATCAAACAAGTGCAAAAGTTGGAAAATGTAATGAAAAATCATGTTTATCAAACGAGGCTTAAGTATTTCTATTGTTTTATTGTAAGAATGATGACTAAAGCTCATGCGACAATTCGGAAGTTGTAAAATTTTACCTTATTATTTGTTTCTTGAGAGTTTGGATTACTATAATATTTTTAATTGTTGGATAACTATAATATTTAGATTTTCTTTTTATGGTTGATGGTTACTTTGATTGTGTTTAGTTTTATTTGTATGTTTTTAATTTAATTAAATTACCTTGTTTCGGTTAATTTTTTACGACACCATGGTTTATGAAAATGACAAATTATTACAAACACAGAAAAAAATATTAAACTTTTTCTGATTTTATTTTAGGCAAATAATGATACATTTGGAATTTTGAAACTATTTTAATATTAAAAAAGTGAAAATAAAATTAATTTTTGACTCGGCCCAAACCGAGTCGATTTGGGTCGATTATGGTATTGAACCGACTTAGGTTAATTAAGAAATTAGCCAAAACCGATAAATTCAGTTCAGGTCGGTTTGGGGCAAAAATTGGACTGACTAGGCCCGTTGCCCCATTGCCCATCCTTATCTACAAGATTTCAGACTTTGTTGGAGTACATGGACTCCATTTTCAATTGGAAACATTGCATAAGTAAGGGCGTAAGTATCGCTTTATTAAAAATTATTTATGATTTAATTAATTAATTAAATATATTAATGTCACAATTCCATATAATTAGTTACAAATCACAATTTTCATATGCCACAAATTATTTTAAAGTCACAATTCAAAATTTTTATCAGTCACAATTTGTTCATCAATCACAAATATTCATCACAATTTATTCATTGGTCACGAGTCTATTAGATTAATAAGTCACATATTATTTTTTAGGTTACATATTATTTATTGGTCACAAAATATCCAATTTATTGGTCACAATATCAATTTTTCAATCACAAATCACAAATATTAAAATCGCAATTCAACTTTGTAGGTCAAATTGGTCACAAAATATTCAATTTATTGGTCACAAACACCCCACTCCATGCGCATCCCACGTACAATCAACACACCACCTCCATGACCGAAGGACAATATGGTTATGTTTTCCTATGATTTATGTTCCTGCCTTATCAATTGGAATAACAAGCTTAGGTGTTGCTTGTATATTCCATCCATTGAAATCAGCTACCATAAAATTTGTAGGTGGTTCGAAATCATTGATCACAAGTTCTATGCAGATCTCTAAAGTAGATGAGCTATGAACTTTTCCATTCATTTCCTCCATTAGAACCTTGCCCTTCGACGCTATTTCTCCAATATACTTGTCCTCTACAAAGATTGCATTTGTGCTGAAAAATATCTTCTTATCTTGCGGATTATAAAAATGATAGCTTCTAGTTCATTTTGGTTAACCTATAAACATGAATCATTTTTTTTTTTCGGTTCTATCTTATCCATCTTCTCTTTTAGCGCGTGTGCTGGATATCCCATATACAAATGTGCCGCAAATTTGATTTGTGTCCATTCTATAGTTCCAAAGGAGCTTTAGTAACTATTTAGATGGTATTAGGTTGAGTAGATATATGGGTGTTTGTAAGGATTATCCCAAAAAGGAATTATTCACGAAAAACATACAAGTGTTGCGTTGACAGCACATGTATGATGTATTTTCTACCATATTGGATCCAAAACCAATGAAAATTTGTTAAGTATTGTTCTGTAAAAATTCTGTCAATTTTTTTTCTGTACCTATAACATAATCGAAAAAGGAAAACAGAAAAATGTAGAAAGTAAGAATTGATCTAATATATTTTTGAATAGTAATTTTTGGGAGAATATGTGGTTAAAAAAGAAGAAAAAGTTAATGATGTTTGTGTAATATTATTTTATTGAAAAATGTGTGATTAAAAAGATTTAAAAAAATGTATTAAAATTTTAATGGGGCCAAACATGGGTTAAATGAGGCACATGAAATAAATGTTCTCATATTTTTGCAACTCTATATAATATTATTATGCACAATTAATTAATTAATTGAAAAATGGCCCCGTCCCGTTGCCATCTCTAAATACGTTAAATATTGGAGATTTTCAACAAGACTAAAAAGTTATGGCACCCCGAACCCATCCCGTTACCATCTCTAAATACGTTAAATATTGGAGATTTTCAACAAGACTAAAAAGTACAAGCATAATTTTATTTGCAAATAATGTGTGTGTGTGTGTGTTTTTTTTTAAGTATTTAAAGACATTAGATGAGGCATCGCAATTCATTTTTATTTTTGCCACACTTACTTTAATACATAAAACCTAGATGCTTTTTTTTTTACCCCTTCGGGGGTAGCCGAGTTGGTGGAGCAGAAGAGTGCGGATACCGAATGTCAAAAGTTCGAATCCCCTGCTAACACTTCCTCGATCGAGCCCGTCGCACCGAACTTATCTAGTGTGGTTTATCTCTCCATGTGGTTAGCGGGCTATTGCATATGGAGCTAGGAAAAATCGAGACGCTTTTATTGTGAGAACACATACATTGAAGTTGACTTGACTGTCAAATGACCTCAAAGGACAATCCCAACTCAAGACGGTTGACATCAATCCTTTAACATATCTTGACCCCGACGGCCAACACCAAGCTTCACTTGGTATTACGATAGGCGAACTAGATAGATACAATTATTGGTATGAATAATTGGTGTGAATGATTTTCAATAGGATAGAATTCCACCCCAAATACAATATTCCACGTTAAAGTAGAAACAAATGAATTCCTGTAGCAATCCCAAATCCATTTGAGACATGATTCAAAGCAGGCGGAAGCTGTCTCAAGTGATGAGGTCCCACAATCATACTTGTTTCAACATCAAACCTGTATTACTATTGTCTGAAAAGGGCTCTCAACACCGAAAATCAAACACTTGGATAAATGAGGCGAGAGGGATATATGGATTCTGTGGATGGGATGAGTGCACGAGGGGGTACATTGCTTACATAAACATGAATTGAGCAGGCGTGTGCTTGGAATTGGCATTGTCATTTACTCTCATGTATTCAATCACGCTCCAACCTCCATGCTTTTTGCGATTCCATCCCACCCACAAAAAGTACCAAGTCCAATCACACACATACTAGCATGTATTTAAGAATCCAACCTACTCCCCCTTTTTGCCATCTTGTGTTGCATCATATTGACTGATTTTTATGTTTCCAAAGGTAGTAGTGGTGTATAATGCATATATTAGTGAAGGTTCCCAAGGAAAAAAGAACAAAAAAAAAAAAAAAAGAGACTAAAGATATATACAAGATTGATCGAATTGAGGTATAGTTGTACTCTTTAGAGCTTTATTCTGTATAATACTCGGGAAAAAGAAAAAAAGATAGGGGCAAGGATAAAATATAAAAGCTTAGAGGTGGTGGTTGAGATCACATGTAGAACATAAATAATGCTCGAGACATAGAAAACAAAAAATAGAAGGCAGGCCCCCATCTCATACAGCTTTTTCTCTCTGTTCCTACCGTTTCCTTGCTTTCCTCTCCTTGTAATAATCATGTTACTTCTCTACTCGTGGCTGCATGCTAGCCTTTATCTTAGTTTCAATGCTCTTTCTTTCATCTTTGCTTCATGTCAAAGATAGTCATATTTATCTTCTGGATATGTAATAGCTATTGTGTTCTCAATCTTATTGTAAATTGTAAATTGCTAAACAGTATCAAAGAGTCGTGCAAAACATGATCTAACAATCTCTCTGGGTAGATAGTTAATTTTGAAATGAATTCTTTGATTAAGAATCACAGCTTGACTTTGTCCCTGAAAATTGCTGGAGCTGACCAATACTCTGTCCCTTCTTCTACATTTGGAGATGCAATTGGTCCCAATATATCGTTTAAATCCAAAAAAATCAAAGTAGATTTTCAAAAAATTAAATATTGATCACATAGACTTTTCACCCACTCATGGGCCAGAATGTTCATGTTCTTCTAAACATTATGCACCCGTTGATCATATAAAGTAGATCAAGCTCTGCTGCTGAAAACTATACTAATAATCGTTCAATATATCTCTCGACTAACTCAAAATTACATTAATTGTTCACCAAAGTAAACAAAAGCCTCTTCTCATTGGCCTACGCTAAGTACACAAGATTTCTACAGAGAAGAATGAGATAAACCGGAAAACCTAGAAGCTGCACACACACTATTGTGTGTGAATTAGGGTTAGATCTCTTTTTGAAGAGATAGGTAAAAGCCTTCCATCTAATTACTGTAATTGAACCACGTGTAATGCTCATATCACTCCACTTAATAAGCTAAAAATGCCATTTAGCAAAACTCAATTTCATCAAATGTAGGCAAAGTTAACCAAGTCAATTTGAGGCACAATTATAACAACTTCCATCTTACTAAACTATTGACTCAATTCTCGTAGCAAAACTTTCTAACAGTTGTTTCACTTGCTACGATTAACCTGTAAAAAAAAAAAAAAGAATTAGTTTAAAGCTAGTACAAACTATCTTGCTTACTTTATTTAAAACGTTTCATTCTTGTAATAGTTAGAATAATTAAGCAATTTTTAAACTTAGGGAATAACCTTAGTACCAAGACCAAGATAAGAGGGATTGTACCAAGTTCGTATTTTAAATGCAATCATACCATTTTCAATCACGTCTCTAGAAAAATGAAATTTTATGTCAACATGTTTTGTCCTACAACAGTATAAAAGATTTTTACTTAGATGAATTGCTTGCACTTTGATTATCTGTATATAACCGAACAATCATCGAAACTAATTTCCCTTAATAGCCCCCGTAAAAAAAAATCCTTCTTTCACATTATCATAAGCTACTATATGCTACGCCTCTATTGAAGATAAAGCCACGGTCTTTTGCAATTGGGATTTCCTAATAATGCATCCATCACAAAGAGTAAACATATAAGAAGTTGATCTTCTTATATGAAGATCACATGCATAATCCTATCAAGGCCAATGTGGAGCAACTTATCCCTCACAACCTTCACAAGCATTTCTTTGGCCTAAACATTGGAATATGTGGACTTGCCAATGTGGGGGAACCCCTTGATAGGGTGGTGAAAGACTTATTTCATGAACCTCCTACCTTCGACCCATTCGAATTTTTATTGTTGTGGGCCTTGATCGCATATTTTAAACTTTAACCCCAACACAAGTGAGCTTTTCAAATATCTAAGCATCAATCTTATATCAATCCAATGAGTTTCACATGGATTTGTCATATACATGCTTAAAATGTTTATGCCATGAACTAGACTGAGTCAGGTATAGACCATCAAATACATAATAGATTCAACCGTATTTACATAAGGTATTTTATTCATCCTATATAACTTTTCATTAGTTTAAGTTGATTGTTCACTTGAAAATTTAAAGTAATTAGCTAAAGACAAAGTAACAAGTTTACAATCAAACAGTTACACAAGAAGACTGATACAGATAAATAATATTCTATCTCTTTTAATTTCTATGCCTAATACTCTCTTTACTTGTCCTAGATCTTTCATTTCAAACTCAAATTTCAACTTTGATTTTATATTATCTATTTTTTCATATGATTACATGCTAACAACATATTATCAACATATAAAGGCAGATAAACTGATTTATAACCACCTGCACATTTATAGAAGAAACAAGAATTCAATTTGCTTTTCATAAAACCCAAAATTTGAATATAGGTTAAACTTCTTATACCACTACCTAGAGCCCGTTTCAAATCATATGAGGATTTCTTTAACAACTAAACATTTTCAATTTTGGATTTTAACTCAAAACCCCTAGGTTGATTCACACACACACATCAAGCTGATCCAATTTCTCGCTAAAATATCATAATTACGTTAGATGTATATTTTGCAACATATGAGAATATTTCATTATAATCTATTCACTCTTTGAGTAAACCCCTTTGCTATTAACCTAGTTTAATATGCCTCTTTGTTTTAGAATTATGTCTACCTTCTCTAATCTTATAAACTCATTTACATTGTCTAATTATTAGGTTTATCAACAAGAATTCAAGTTTTATTTTTCATTAATAAAGAATCAATTTCATCTTTCATGCTTCCTATGGCTTCTTCATAAGTACTTAGTTTAGAATTATAGGAATCTTAAATAGTGAAAAAGGTTACAAAATCTTCATTGCTGATTCTAGTAGAAGGAAATCTATTTCTTCTACTTCTATCGATTGACAACTCGTAATCAGATAAAGTCAGATTTTCAGTTTCCTCATCATAGTGTACATTATCTATTTCAATTGAGATGTAACTTCAATCAAGCTAATCATCATGTATAGCATTTTCAGAATTTTGAGTTTCTAAAACAGTTTCTCTAGTCATCACTTTTTCGACAGAAACAAAAGTAACAGAATTTAAACAAGGCATCAAATTTCTTTAAATATTACGTTTATTCTTATTATTACTCTAAAGCCCTTCTGTTTTTATAACCGAAAGTCTATAGCCTTTGGTTTCTTCGCCTTATCCTAGAAAAATACATGTTAAGGATCTTGGCTCAAGTTTTCCTTCACTCTAATGTGAATGGGCTGCACATCGAAATATTCTAAATCTGGAGTAGTCTGCAGGTTTTCCACACTAAATATGTTTTAATCATATAAATTGTAGGTTTTAAAGCTTCAGCCCAAAATAGTTTTAGCGAATACTAGGATATTTATACGAAATTCTAAATAAGCTGGAAACTTGTATCCAGAAATAACCATCAAACAGCTCTATTCATGTCTGACCTTAACTTTTTTTCTTCAATTCTAAAAGGTTCCCATGAAGGAACATTTTTGCTGAAAAATCTAGCGACCACCCTCGAGTTGAGAACCCTGGTAGCTTCCTCAGATTTAATACAACGTGGCGTCTTGTATTGATTTACAGAAGATCCCTGAGAAAGACAGAAGTCCATGAGTGCATCAAAGGTTCCGTGTTTCACAACTCTGATTTCTAAGGGACCAATTGATTTGTCCTTCCTCCTGCACCTCCTGTACACAGAATCTAGAGACTCTTCCACTCTGTAGCAGCATTTCTCCATTACAATAGGATCAAGTTCTGGCTGCTGGTCTGTATTTTCTCTCTTTTGAAGCTCCCAGAAGAGCACATAGTGACCGGGAATTGAAGTGGTGTCAGCATAGCTAGTATATTCCGTCAGAAGGAATCCAAGTGATTCAATAATAAGCTTTGCTTCTGTTACTGCCTTCAAGAGGTCTTCCTCACTCGTTTTGTCAGTGTCAATGCTCAAAACCACGTTTCGTCTTTGCACAAATCGAAATTGAGGAGCATTATTGTGAAAACCAGTCACCATGAGAATGTCTCCAACTCTGTACCTATACAGACCTGAATATAAAAATCACACAATTAAAAGAATGCAACTGACTTTTCATTATGATTGTATATAGTGAATTGTATTACTAAACTGACTATTATCTTTATTATAAGTAAATACAAAGAATAAATACAGCATGTGAAATAGATTTACCTGTGAATGTGGTCACAACAAGTTCATAGTAATGACCAATTTTGACATTCACAAGATCCACGATTTTGCTTTTTACCCATTCTTCCTCGTTAATCCCATTTTTCTGATCAGATTTGCCATTGCAATAGACCTTCTCCTGCATCTTTTCGTCATGATCTTCAATGACGGGGATGAATTCAAAATACGCCATATTTGGGAGGAGAGTGTAAGACACTTCACAAGGTTTGCACATTGGTTTGAGATTAATCCCGAAATAGCACTCGGAAGAAGCATACATTGTGGAAACCAAAGGCAGGCCACCGCTGTAAAATTCAAGAGTTGATATATATTGTGCCATAGATCCCGTAACTATAACCTCAACATACTTGGTTCTTGGCCAAAGCTTCCTAATTATCCCTTCCCATGATATTCCAATACATTCATGCTCTATCAAATCTGCCAACTCTGGCATTGGCTTGCTTAGAATTAAAGAGACGGCTTTCTTGCAACTTGGATCGGTAATCCAGTCACTAAGTTCTCCTGTTCTTATGTTAAGACATAGTTCTCGCCAATGATCCTCCAAGAATTTGATTGCACGCAGAAAAGCGGATGCAAAAACTGCACCAACCCTCAGGACCTCACTTCGCTGTACGAGACCACATATTAACTGGCAATACATGCTCTGCTTGCTATCTGAACATAGTATGGTTTCATCTGGACTAGTATAAACATTGAATTTATTGAAAGGCCGGTTCCTGAAGTTGCTGCTTTTATGGTAGCTAGTTAGGACTGGTCTAGCAACCAAGCCGGCTGGGGTACTGATTTCTGGTTTTATGAAGAGAAGAAACATTGCCTTTCCTTGGTCTAACCCCTCTACATACCTAAATTGTAACAGAAAGTAGAAGAATTGAGCAATTTTCTTATCACTGTTTCATTAATCTGAAACAAACAGTACATACAAGTTAAGCAGGAAATGGATTAAATTCTTCTTATTACTTACGTGTTCATCACCGGCACAAGGATATTGTAGAAGAATGACTTTCTGTCAAGCTCTTGAGCAGTTGAAGGCATCATCTTTGGCTGCCCTCCAGATGTTCCAGAGCTATGTAAAAAGCCAACAGCATTAGGGAAAAAAATAATAAAACAAGGCATAAGCTGAAAGTAGAAATGCTCTATAGTTTACCTTGTGAGGAGCTCAATAATAGGCTGAGCTGATATGATATTCGACTGTTCTCCATTGGCGATTCGTTCAATATAAGGCACGATATCTTCGTAATTGACAACAGGGACTTTTTTCTTGAAAAGTTTCTTGGAGGCATGGCCATCCAGGAAGGTATCTAGATACTCTGTATTTGCATTTTGTGTTAGTATCTCCCTCAGTACCTGTTGCTGCACTTGGTTTGCATTTGTAGTCAGGTCCTCCAGAAGCTTCATACCGGCTTCGGTGTCTGTTGGATTACACTTTAGAATCATAGTTGGTGCTAGGAAAAGATATAGTGATGGATAGATGAATGGAATTTTTTTTTCCCCTCTATTTTTATGTGCTTAGTTTGATGAGACAAATATTTTAGGAATTTCATTCATGATTTGTAAGTAATGCACTAATGTTGAGACTCAAAAAGTTAGGACATAAAGATTAACTCTGAGAGGAAGCTGCCATATCTCACGCTGCAAATTTCGGACCCTTCCCCACTCTCCAGAGCCTCAGATACATTTTTTTTTTCGGTTGAAAGCGAGCCTCAAATACTGGGTGCAAAAACGAAAAAAAAAAAAAACAGTGACTTTTTAGAATATTTTTGGCATTGATATGGAGGAATTGAAATGTACGTAGATTAGATGCTACCGAGGTCCTACACATGTGGCCTTGTCTCCTAAACGGCTAAACCCTAATTAGATGCAGCTAGCCTAGCTATCCATTAATTGGTCAAAGCATCCATAAACATCCTCCTGCCTGTTCATTAAAAAAACATCTTACTTCTACATGACACTGCCTCTATTATATTTTTATCACAATAATATTGTTATATCTATAAATTATGTAGCATTTGCAGGACTCGAGGGTCTCACATTGACCTACTCGACAATTGTTTATGTCAATTGGATTGAGCCTATCAAATCAAGTAACCTCGTCTTGGGGTTGGGCTCGATCCATTAGCTCCACTTGGTCCATTTTCATTGCTGTATGTATTTATGTGAGTCCAATTCATACTTAAGGTAATATTTTCTAATCCTAGCCAAATTCCGTCTCTCATCTCTTGCACTCATTATCTCTTGTTCGGCTGTTGAAGTGCAAACGGTTGTCGGACGTTTTTCTCGATCAGTGATCTTGGCCTCCTAACGGTGTGTTTTATCATGCAGGTAATGTCTACGTGAAGGGGAGGTAGCCATGATTCTATTGGCTACTTGATTCGTCATACTGTGAAGTCAACAAACACCATAATTAAGAATTCAACTCAAGAAGCCAAACGCATCTTCTAATAATCTATTATTATTGAGGAATTCAATTTATTGCATGTTATTCACACATGATAGTTTGCAGAAGAAAAGTAGCTCGTGTGACACTATCGTCGTCTACATATTTTTGGTTGATTAGAGATGGATATGTACTTTGAAACAAACTAGTATTCTAACTTCTAATTTCATGGCAAGTTTAACTCTCTGGTTCCATTTTAGTCTGAAATCTCGTATTAATTCATCTATCAAACCTGTCATAGTGAAGTCTAAAAATGTGAAAATGAAGTTCTTAGGTGCAGATAGATATTATGACCGACTGCATGTTGTGGCTCCAAGAAAATGAACTATGTATATACACAGAAATTCGCCTTTTATAGTTAATCTACCCATAAAGTCTCAGATATGTTGTCATATGATTGATGTCTTGAAAGCAACTAATACCAAATATTTGCAACTTAAGATTTCGTTTGGCGCCAGGTTAGACCGTATTAGTATAAAACTATTGTTAAGAATTATGTATCGAACTCATACCATTTGTTAGCAAAGAAAGGAACAAGAATAATATATCAATATAAAAATCAAACAAGAACACTAAATTTACGTTGAAAAAGATCCACTGGCGCAGAAGGGGATCATTTATTAATATCAATAACGAAAGATTATAAATTATTGTGTAGAATGTAATGATTGATATTTTTATATGTTTACTCCTCATATATATAGTGCAAAGAAGAGTTTAAGACGTGGTAGAATTCAATTATAACAAGTTTATACAATAATATAGTGTCTGAAATAAATTTGGATTCAAAAATCTATAAAAATCGCAAACCGAAGATTCTCCGGATAAGACTGCCGCTCGAGTGGCCACCTTGTGGACAGTGAGTGTTGGAACATCTATTCTGAGTGCTCAATCGAGATGATTGGCACATAGCGAGTGCCGATGCGATTCTTCTTCTTGCACGATTTTTTCCTCTCCTATTTCAAAATGTACTCCTTTTTCTTCTTCAAGTTTAACACAAATCATCGACTCCCAATTAAACTCTCAAATAGAATTCCCAATTAAACTTTAACAAGAATTTCCAAGTCGACTTCAAATAGAATTCTCAAATAGTCTTCAAAATAGAATTTGGATCACACACTACTTCTAACAAACTCCACATTAACACAAATTCCACTGCAATGAAAAGAACTTAACAAAATCTTCATCTAGAGACAAATTTCATTACAAGAAATAAAACTTATCTCTTCAACAACAAATTCTCCACCAAAAAATTATACAATAGAAAAATTCTCCACTATTTTTGTTTGTTTGTTACTTTTTTTTAACACAAAACCCAAATAGGGCAAACTCAATAACGGAATATTGATTGAAATCCAAGTACTGCTCAACAATATTACCTTGGACACTAAAGTTGCTTGAATTATCCTAACAAGCAACAAGATCACAAATAACTTAATAATTATTAAATAGGATAGAAACATACACTATAACATAATCAACATAACTAACTGCTTCGAGTAAAAGCAACAAAATCATTTTCACCATACTTTTGTGGAGGCCTAATATCTCTCCGGAGTCTACTTCTATCAATTGAATACGAGGCTTCACCAATGGTAGTGGCAAAACGGTATTACCGTGAACTTCTGAACTCGATCGAGACATATTCTTTAATATAGACCATGAACTAGACACCAACGAAACTGTACCAAGCTCAAAATCCACGGGAGTTCCAAATTTCTGCTGACTAATATCTAAATATTATATAGAACCAAGCAAGACATACAAGTTGGACCTTCTCTATCCCTTCAACACAATATGGTCACCTTTACTAACCTTTAGGACTCCACAATAATTTATACACTTATTCAGACCTAAAAATATAAAACATTTATAGTTCTTTTGAATATTTATACCCAAATTTGTTGTATATTTCGTTTATTAGGTTAATTTCCATAAAATGAAGTGGAATTGAAAGAAAGAAGTAAAGATTGACGAAAAAAAGCAAGATCCAAATTTTGAGGACTAAAGTGTAAATATTCAAAAGTTGTGTCGAACCTCATGATGAAGATTCGAGAATTCTACGGGTCAATTAGAAGTTGAAAATGAATGAAATATGATCAAAATATTTTCAACCACACAAGTATGTTCCAAATTTTTAGTTAGAGATTAAGACTCATCTTTAACATAGTAAATGTTCGAATTAGAAAAAAGATCTCCAGTAAAGTTGTAGCCTTTTGATTTATCTTTTCAACGCATTTTAAATCATATTAATCGAAAATCGAAAAAGAAAGTTATGATAAAAATACTTGAAGAATGCGCAGAGTGGGAGCAGACACCACCAAGTGGGCACCTCCCTTGGGAAGAAAGATAAAATTCGCTCCGCCCGCCACCAAATAGGGTTTTCAAGTGCAATTCTTTTTTTTATAAAAACCTAATTCAACTAAAACTCTTCCAAGACTTGAATAAAACAAAAATGCAATTATAGAGAACACAATTTGGGGGAGAAAAAAATACATGATCATCAAGATCAAAGAGCAAAAATAAGTGTTTAAAGAATTTTGAGATTGAAGAGATTTTTTTGTGCAAGATCCAATTCTTTCAATGATTAAGATTTCAAAACCTGGTTATAAATTCTATACTTTTTGTTTTTCTTTCATTATTGTGAGTACTTAAATTCATAATTAAGATGAACAATGTAATCTATGTATGGCCCTTTATTTCTTTTATTCAAGACTCTAGTTCTTTAAATGCACACGTGTTGATTATTCATGAATTTAATACTTTGAATTCTTTGGCCAATTATTCAATGATTTTGTGAATCTATTACAAATCGAGAGGTGAGTTTTTGATTTAGACCATATAGTAAAATTTGGTAATTTAGTATAACGTATAAAGATACCTATACTAATCATTGTGGTCATTAGATGAATTTTTAGGAGTAGTTTTTCATTTAACTATGATTGATTTGCATAGAGACGTAGAATTGAATTAGTTAAATAGACTCAATAAGAACTCGAAAGAGGTAAATTAAATATTTTAGAAGAATTTGACCGAACACTACAATAGTAATGAATCTTGATTGACGAATTAAAAGGGATCCATATGTAAGATTATAAGTCCTAGCATGCATATTCATACTTTTAAAACTAAAAATTGATAATTGTGCACGTTAGATAATTTAGTTTAGTTAGAATAATTTATGCTTCAATTACAAACCTTACTATTTGTATTCGATCAAATTAAAGTAAGAAATAATTTAACTAATTGTTAGATAGTAATCCTCGTGGGAACGTTATCCGGACTTATTGGTGCACTATATTACTTATTACAATCCGTACATTTGCGTGATATACAAATCACAACACTCCACCTGCCCAAGTGTACTTGTACCATTTTGAATTAAGAGTATTCAGGGAGATAAAATTTCTCTTCAAATCTGAATCATGTCTTATATCATCAAGTGTCTGACAGTCGTATCAAATATTTTAATTTCCTACAAGGTGTAATATTTCTCATTACCATAGCAAGTTTGGAAACTCTTTTATATGTTGAAAATAAATCCTGATTAGGATCCATATGAAAAGTGTAAGCTGTATCAGGAATCTAATTCTCGTCTGATTTGAGGTTGCCGTAAAAAATCACCAGAAGTTCACCATTTTAGCTATTCTGCAATATTGGCTTCACTTGAAGTTTTTGATTGTTTTTCCTTTTGATTTGCAGGAACTGATTTATTTTTATTCAACAACTTATAACAATCATTCTTAATGTGTTCTCGTCTCTTGGAATAATAGACTTTATTATTGTAACTAGTCCTTGATTTGCCCCTTACATAACCACCATTTACAACAAGACAATCTCCATGAGCCTCAGATCCAACAAGATGGTTCATCTTCTCCTTTGAAAATAGAATATCATAAACTTTTTCAATGACGATAGTATCACGATCGTATCCCAAATGACGAGAGTACATAAATTCTCTTTTACAAAATTTCTACAAGAATTTTAAAAAATTCCAAAATGTTGTGGGGACGGTTGCCACTCCTCGTCACATGTAGCTGTGGCCCTGCTCAAAACTGATTCAAGTTAAGTATCTTAAGGGGTTGTATTCAATGGGACTTTTGAAGATTTTTATTGATTTTATAAACTCTTACAAATTTATATGGAATTAATAGAAGTCTTTCGTAGATTGTTATGGTTTTTCATTTCAAAACTTTTATAGACTTTTATACAATTCAAAAGATTTACCTTCATTTAAAATAGAATTGAAGTTGCTTCTGTGCAACAGTGTAAAGTTCTTACATACGAGGTGATGATTTTCACATTTCCCTTCCCCTCCCTCGACAATAAAAAATATTTTTAAAAAATAAAAATTGAAGTCATATTTAATAAATAAATAATAAGCAACACACACACAAAATATTATTCTTTGATAAAAAGTAAATAAAAAATTTAATGTTCACTATAATCAGTAACACATACTTTAAAGAGTAAATAAGAAATTAATACATTAAAATTTAATTATAAATTAGTCTTTTTATATAAAATCTTATAATTTAATTACAAATAGATATTTTTAAAAACAAAGAAAAAAATTTATAAGAATCTTTTAGTTTTTATGTTTTTCAAAGAAAATGGAGATAAAAAATAGAAAAAATTTTAATCATGACTCTAATTGTCGACAGAACAGAAGAAAAAAGAGAAATATTGAAAGAAACAAAACATCCATTATTATTATTATTTTTTTTATTTTTTTTTATTTTTTTTATGAAAGTCTCCCAAATCTTAGGGTAAATGAGAGACAAATTTTAAGATTTAATTTGTGTACTTTCTACTTAAAAATTAGTACTTTAGAGACTCTTATAAATGTTTTTTAAAGTCATTGAAAATTGCAATACCCCTAGACTTATACAGACTTTTTAAAAATTTTAATAGAACATTCCGTAATTTTTAAAGACTTTTAAAAAACAAATAGTCTACACTGAATACTCCTAAACTTTCTAAATTCCAAAAGTTTTTGAAAGTTTCAATTGAATACACCAATTAACTTAGTTCGCTTCTTTTATTTTGATTGGGGAAAATTAATTTCCAAAAGAGTTTCAAGAATTCCAAAATCAGATTCAATAGTAATTCAGATGAATCTTTCTGTCATTAACCACATATTGAGGAGAAACAAGGTTACCACATAATCATGTAGTTTGAGATTGGAGTTTGATGGAAGTAGATAAATGTGACAAGATTAAGAGGGTTAGCGTTGTCAGGCTGTCACTTGCACCAGATAATCATGCATCATAGACAAAGTTAGACTGACTAATATTAATTAACATCTGTGGTCTGTGGAGGTAGTAATTAAGCACATTATTAAGGATGAGGAACCCTTCAACCCTATAAATTAGTCCCTAGGATTATATACTAATACTAACATGCGAAACGGGATTTGCTAGATCTGGTTTCCCTACTGGCCTTTATTCTGCATGAGAAAACAAAGGAGGTGGCTTCTAATATGGACAAACTATTCGTATATTTTAGTTAATTTGTTTTAACTTTTTCTTTTCTAGTGAAAACGAATGAATATAGGAAAGGCTTGATACTAGTGGTTTAGTTTTCGAATCACCATGGATATTGTAGCATGCAGCTACAATATGGATATTGAAATTGTTGTTCAAAATCAATAAAAACGTGGAATAAAAAAAGGGAATTGGGGGCTAAAACTTTGACCTATGCAATCGAATATGCTTTTGAGGCATGCGGTCGCTTGTAGGCTTGTAGGGCTTGTTCGCCCTGCCAACTCATGTAGGCTTGTAAGGTTTGTTCACTCGCCATTGAACAACTTATGAGGCCGCATAGAGTTAAAACCAAGTCGTTGGTTGGTTTTTCAACTTGAAACCTAGTGTCTTTTTGGATGAAAAATTGCCTCTTTTTGATCATGTTTTGGCACCATTTCATGTAGTATTGATTGAATTCTATAAATATGTAATTAATGATCAATACAAATATATATAAAAAAAATTACTTGATATTGAATTCCATTCCAAAAGAAAGATAAAAAATTCTTTCCTTTCATATTAAAAATTCTGTTTTGTGTTCTAAAGTTTTGAAGGAAGTTCATTATTGCTCAAAGTGTTTATTTCTTTTCAAGGTTTGATAAATCATGCAACCATTTGCCAAGAGTCTCTTTAAGCATCAAATTCAATTCGAGAGGGGGCAAATATCGTTTGAGAACAACGATTATGTTTGAGCCTTCATCCTGTATTCTGGCTTTCTTGTTGTTTGTTCTTAGTTTCTTCTTTATCCTCTTTGTGTGGAAACATTTTTCCAACAATGGATACAGGTGACTATCTAGAAACTTGTTCCACTGAAAGTTCATGTAATTGCAAAAAGTAGGGTAGCAGTTCAGTTATTTGTGTAAATTAGTAAATTGCTTGCTTCGAAAACAATGGGTTATGCTAAATATATTAAAAAAATTATTAGCCTAGACCAGAAGACACTAACTAGTAAATTGCAAGATCCAAGGCGGAGTCAACTTGGGATTAGAATACTTATAACATGACAAGGTAGTGATACTCTCTAATCTACAATTAAAATGAATAAAATCATCAGTTGTACAGTTGTACTTTTGGTAATGACAGAGGGGGTACTTACACAAACTTCCTTACTTTTGGGGTCATTTTGAAAAATCATGACAAATTTGGGTTAAAAGATAAATACTTAACCACGATGTAAATTTTACGATGCAAACCTAAAGCCCATCAGCAACAAGAAATTTTCAACCCTTTCAAGCTCGAGAAATCAAGGAAAATCAAAGAAAAAGAAGATGAAATCTTGCACAAATCAAGCACAAACAAGATCAACGTTTTCTTCAACTACTTTTTCTTCAAAGTTTTCTTCCTTAAATCTGCAAATAAACAACAAAAAATTACAAGTTTTTGTGTTTCGGATTTTTTGTTCAATTAGTTCTCCAAATTTGCCATTTTAAGATGTTTAATGTTGTCTTTGCATAAATTGTGAAAACTACGGTTGTATTGAGCAATTTCGAGCTAAATAAACTTCTACTTGAAAAGCCTAAGCATCTTAGTATATCATCCCTGTCACTTTCGTGTCAATTTCGAGATTAGGTTTAGTTTAGAATCTTATAATGTAAATAACTGGCATTTATAATCGTTCATTTTGTATGATTTTGATATTGTGACTGGAAAAATAGTTGAAAAATAACATTGTTGATATTATGTTAATATATATGAAAAATTAACTTTGAATCGATTCAAATAATGTAGGTATTTATAAAAATGAGAATGTGAAAAATTGACATTGTAGTATGTGATTCGTTTGTATTGAAATCTTGGTTCCCCCTATTGCCTTATAATTCAATTATTAATTCATAATCTAGTAAATTCATGTTTTCAAGACAATCAATAATCTATTCTTATTCAATATTCTTTTTCAATATATATTAAACCTATGTTTAACATGACACAATCATATTCCTACTCCGAATTTATATGAAAAACATGTATTGATTCACATGGTTCATTACATATATGATTGCACATGCCATAGATATAATTTATAATACCTATTTTCCATGTGATGACTTTACCACGTTATAAACTTATTGTGAGTATTTTTACACTACAACAAGAAATTTACTATTTAATTGGCGATCAAGCAATCAAATAGTTCAATGCGAATACATAACCAATAAAGAAAAAAAATCAAGAAATAATAAACTAATTGTCTTGAATTAAAATAAACAAATAATAGAGTTCATCATTCATCCCATACAAAGGAAAAACTTAGCTAATCATCCTAATAATTAAATTATACATGAATTTATAGAAAAATATCACCAGGATTGAAGAAATATGGGAATGAAATCTTGATTTCGGATGGATAATCTCCAAGAATTTTGCACAATTCCCCTCATGTTGATGATCTCACCTCGTTCTTCACCTCCAAATTATGTTGAATCTATGAATTATTAGGTCTGGGGAGGTCCTCTCACATTCTGGTCGAGTTTTGGTATTTAAAGAATACCAAAAAACTGCATTGAATTGTTACCAAAACAAAAATAAGAAAAATAAGATTTTTCCCGTTTTATATGAAGGCCCTCATAGTACAAATTAGGGCGCTCGTATGAACCATTTAGGCAGCCTCAGGCGTCTCAGATTAGGAGGAGGTGCACCTCATCTATAGGCTTAGGTCCGCGTCTAGGCTTGTCCCGAGCATTATTCAGTATTTTTTTCATAACTTTCTTTCGCGATATCCGATTAAGACGATTCAAAGTGCGTTGGAAAGCTAACTCAAATGGATACAATTATTATTTAGATATCATTTTCCAATTTGAGAGTTTACTATGCCAACACCAAGTACTCTTGAGTTGTCATCGTGAGGTCCGTCATAACGTTTGAGTATTTGCACTTTAGTCCCCGAACTTGGATTTCATTCATTTAAGCCTTTTCCATTCTTTCTTCCAACTCTTCATCCAAACATGAGTTTTTCCTAATAAAAGCAATAAATAACAAATTATACACTAATTCGACCAATGAATAACAAAATATCATCATTTAGGATCTCGAATAAATGTAGAAACTACACTTATCAAACCTTCGAACTTGAATCTTCGTTTTTCCTCAAACAAAACTAAAACCCAGCTATAGAACAAACACACAAACATGTGAAAATATCTAACTAACTAACCTGACATTTTATCTCAGAATTGAAATCATGACATTAAATTTAAACATAGCTTTAAGATCACAATACAGAAATCAAAATATATTTTTTCAATGCAAGTCGACGTGTGTGTCAAAAGAATTAAGCACATCATCATGAATTCACAAGTTGTTCCATTCTTGACCCTTAATAGTCAAATATATTCTTATACTTGTGAGATTCACACACTCCAAGTTTGTTCTTTTCGCTATTTTCAAGTGTGTGATCTAAAGTTGAATTTTATATTATCCTTACACCTGTAGTTTAGATAAATCTCACTAATTGCAGTTCAACGTGTCCATAAAAAATGATTCTATAGAAAATTTGTTTGTTTCAATCTCTAGGATTTAACTAGGCTAATAATTCCTTCTCAAAAGTCGAATTTCCCTAATTAAGTGTTTGTAACTTAACTAAGGCATTTGGTGCATCTTCTGTTTCATGTACCTATTTTTTTTGATTTTCAATACTTTTTCTCAATTTTCTTTTTTTTTTTCAACACTTTTTTATTTGCAACATTATTTTCATTAAGTTTTCTAAATGACCCATGTAATAAGCTTTTGGCCGATGACTCTCAAGTCAGTTGACTTTAGGGCAACATGTTTTAACACTCTTATAGGTTTAATAACTGGATTCATAAGGATTACAAAGAGAAATTTTTAAATTAATATTTTTTATACCTTGATTAGTGCAATATCCCTCATTAAACACATATTTAAATATTTAAGTAAACCAACCTCCAGTTTAAGGCTTTCGCCAAATTTCATCATATTGACCTTAGACATCAATCCATACAAGATTTTTAATTTCGGACATCGAATCCCCATTCATCTCAATATCTTTATACAATAGTGAAATCCTTCAAACTATTCTAAATTTGGTCTAAGAATGTAAAATATAATGGTTTTGGGTTTAGCATCTATGGTCCATCCAATTATGAAATAAAATCATTCCTACACAACACTTAACTTAATCCATGTGCTTAATATATATATCAAACTTCACATAGAAAAACAAAAGTTAACCTAAACTTGCAACCTATTCACCATTTATAATTCAATATATTCTGTATTGCCAGTCATAATATTTTTGGAATTTTTTCAAAATTTTCAATTTTTTGTTTTGTACTTTTTCTAATATCTAAACCAATAAAACACATACAAAAACACACAAAACAAAATAAAACTCATGCTTTCTACCCCCAAACTTAAACTAAATATTGTACTCAATGTCTTAAATCCTAAGTTCCCATATAAAATGGTGGGGAAGAAAAGTACATCCCTGATATGGCGTGAAATTCAATGGCTAATGTGTCATATTGCTCCCATTGTCTTCTTGATCAATGTTGGTTTAAGTGTTTCCATGATGTCATATTTATGCACAAAGCGGTCAAATAAAGCACTAAGGCTAAAAAAACTAGAACGAGTGTTACTTAGTTAAAACATCTAATAAACCAACAAATTTCTACAAGACCTAAGGGGAAACAGGAGGATGATGATTCCATAACTACAACTAATAACTAATCTAAATTATCCTATGAATAGAAAACATAATAAATAAAAGGGATAGAAGTGTTGGGTTACCTCCCAATAAGTGCTTGTTTAAAATCCTTAGCTTGATTCTTGTTATTTCTAGGCTCTTATGGCGGCTAGAAAAGGGAATTTTCAGCCCTACGCTTTATGTACTGATTGTACTGCATTCTTTCATCTTTCATCCTCTATATAATCAAGTTTCCATTGTTGTCCCTACCCACAATTCCACTTTCATCTGGCCTGCCCTTGTAGCTCTCCCAATGGTCTGCCCTTTGGCAATCCTCAATTTAAAAAGGGCCGCTTGAGTGGGTTTTCTATAGTGAAGTTCTATTGCTTATCCTCCATTCTCAGGACTATCTCATTAGTATTAAAATATGTAAGGCTTGGCTTGTAGAGAAGAATGGCCTTCCTACGATTATTGGCATCTAATATGCCTCGTCTATGTCTAGGATGATGAAATCAACTGAAAAAATAAACTCTCTCGCCTTGATAAGCATGTTTTCAACTATTCTGTAGGAGTACTTTAGTGACCAGTTCGCTAGATATTACCTTAGGATATTTTAATCTCAATTTTCTGTAAAGAACTAAGGGAATTAAATTAATACTCACTCCTAAATCAGTTAAATAATTTATATCATGTAAATTTTCTATGGAACAAGGTAGAGTAAAACTCCCTGGATCTTTTAGCTTGGTAGGGATCCTACGCTAAATGATCGCACTGTACTATTCAGCAAAAGCTATTATTTCATGCTCGGATAACTTCCTCTTCTTAGTCAACATCTCCTTCAAGAACTTGAGTAGTTTGAAATTTGAAGGATCACGACAATGAAAGGGACGTTGACATGTAGCTTTTCGAGGACTTCCAAAAACTTTGTGAGCCGCTTCTCCAGCTTGGTATTTTTCAACCTTTGAGAAAATGAGACTGGTTGTGCCAATGCTTTGATATGAACTGTTGCCTCAATCTGTAGATTATCCGAAGGTGTTTCCTGATCCTTCTCCATTGATTCTTCAGAATACTTCACTTGTTCATTGTCCTTTGTAGATACCTGAGTACGCTCAATCTCGTTCCTTCTTGTATTAATTTTAGTAGCTAAACCTCACTTCTAGTGGTGATGGCTTGAACTTAAGTGGCGAGGGTAAATGATGGTAACTCTTTAGATTTAGAACTTACTGCCTCAACTGCTAGTACCCGCTCTCATGGATTTTTTATATGTTGCTAGATAAGGTACCTTGTGGTTTGTTAGCTCAACAGCTGCTATTCATCCACCTGCTATTTCAAATTATTAATAGAATCCGCTGATTCTGAAAATTGGCCTCAGTCCTTGTGATGTACCGAGATAGCAAATCTTTTAGCGATACCTTTGCTCTTGTTAATGTTGGTGCTGCTGATGTTGGAACTCTAGTGGTCTACTATGATAATTTTGCCCTTGATTATTAGACCATGAGGAGCTTGGCTGCTTGTTCCAGTCTGGATGGTAATTGTTGAGGTAGTTCTATTGTCTCCAAAAGTTTTATGCATAACTAAACTCTGTTAGTTGACCCATGTAAGTAGAAGCCAAAAGAAAGCTTTCAATGATGTGATCTGTCCCACAACCTGAGCACACCAGAGCTAGAGTTTGTACCATATTTACGGAATATGTCAAAGTCTCAAGCTTTCTCGTTATTGCCTCTATATGTTCTGCATTTGCTGTCATTGTGTCCACATTATGTATACCAATTTTTTTTCCTCCAGACTTTCTTGTCGCTAGACAACATTGATTTATTTTCTACTATTCTCTCATATAGTTCATAAGCATCATTAACGTCCATAGTCATTATTGATTTTCTCCCTGAAGCATCTACCATGCTTTTATACTCTTGATGTATACCGTAGTGGAAGATGTACACTGGAGCTTGCTTAGGAATGTCTAGATTATAACAGTTCCTATACAAACTCTTGTACCATTCATATGCTTCCGGGTAGCTCTCAAGGTCCTTCCGTTTAAATGTGTTTGTTTCATTTCGAATGTGATGAACTCGAGTTGGCGGGAAGAACTTCATGGTAAATTTCTAAACCATATCCTTCCATGACTGTACGTTCCTAGGAGGTTGAGATAACATCCATGCTTTTACGGCCTCCTTCAAAGTGTGAGGAAATAGAAGCATTCGAAATGCATCTTGTAACATTCCCTCATAGCTCATCACTTCGCACAACATGATAAAGGCATGTATGTGTTCATGAGGATTAACTTGATGTCATGATGATTCTGGAAGAGGTTTATGAACTTTGGTTGAATGTGAAAGTTAGTTTGTCCGAAGGGCGGATAGATGATCGGAGCTTGAACTAGAGCTGGCATTAGATTAACATAATCCCTTACTAATACCTGTTGAGCAAGAGGTAGTTACTGAACTGAAAGTTCTGCATCTTTTAGTGCATCTTAAACTTGATTTTGATTCCTAGCCAATACCCTAGTTTTTCTTTGTTCTCTTATGCATTGCTTGAAGGTCCTTTCAATCTTGGGATCTATAGGGAGAATCTTGATCGTGTCAAGAACTAGCATAAACCAGTAGAGGCCTACGAAAAGTGAAACAAAAAAAAGATTAGGTATTTCAATTAAAGCCTAAAAAGAACAAAAAAGAAAATTAAAAAAAATTGAACTTGATATAAACTAATAAACTAAAATTAAATCCGTTATTCTCTGACAATGACGTCAAAAACTTGTTATGTTGAGGCTCGTAAGTGTATGTGATCGTTGTACAAGTAATAGAAATCAGAGAGTTTCGAGTTTATCGTTCCATCGAGAAATAAAATCTAATATCTAGTTTAATAGCTTTTATCAAATTTGAAGTCATGTAATATCAAAAGAGATAGTTTGTTTGTTTTCTATACTAATCATAAATTAAGAGAGCAAATAAAATATTTATCTTGTTAATGTTTGTATTGGAATCTTGAATCCCTCTATTTCCTTATAATTCAATTTTTAATTCGTAATATAGTAAATTCATGCATTCCAGACAATCGATAATCCACTTTTATTCTTTGTCCGAATTCATATGAAAAACATTTATTGATTAATAGGATTTATCACACATGATTGCACGTGCCATAGATATTATTCTTAATACATATTATCTATGTGTTAATTTTGCCACATTTTAAACTTATTGTGAGTATTCCTAGACGACAACAAGTAACTTACAATGTAATTGGTGATCAAACAATCAAATAGTTCAATGGGAATACATAACTAATTAAGAAAAACTAAACTAATCGTCTTGAATTAAAATAAACAAACAATATGGTTAATCATTTATACAATACAAAGTAAAAACTTACCTAATCATCCTAATAATTAAATTATACACGAATTTATAGAAAAAATGTCACATGATGAAAGAAAGTGGTCTATATGTCGATTCTGCACAATTCGTTTGATGTTGATGATCTAACCTCATTCTTTGCCTCCAAAATATGTTGAATCTATGAATTTTTAGGTCTAGGGAGGTCCTCTCATGTTCGGGTCAAGTTTTGGTATTTAAATGATGCTAAAAAGATTGCATTGAATTGTTTAAGAAATGATGAATAAAGGAAGAAGTCAAATTATTTGAGTTGTCACTATGGATGGAATTGAAAAGGATAAAGTGTTTAGTATCAAGACATTGGTTAAGAGAAGTTTTTCAGTATATGCGATACACAATAACTTTCAGTTCAAGGTAAGTAAGCCAGACAAGAAAGAATATGTGCTGCAGTGTATAGATGATAGGTACATATCACTTTTGGGCTTCAAGACTTAGACGAACATATATGTTCAAGGTAAGGTATATAAAAAATGATCATACATGCTTAAATAACATCATATTGGAAGATTATCGTCAAGCAACAAGCTTAATAGTAGAAAATTCATCAAGTACAAGTATATTTCAACAAAAACAGCATACACACCTGCATATACTATAAGGGACTTGATGAATACATATAGAGCATTGATGAGTTACGAAAAAGCTCAAAGATTTAAGGAGAAAGCATTAGAATTGGTGAGGGGAGAACAAACAAAGTCATATAAAAAGCTTCTAAAATATTGTACACGATAAAACAAATAAATCTCGGACCAGTTACAAAAACAGAGACATATCAGGACAAAAAAATCTAAGTACCTCTTCATGGCATTAAAGTAATTAGGTAATGCATTTGAACTTCGTTCGATGTTTGATTACATGCGATAGACTTACTATTATTAGAATAACCTATAGCGTCATATCTATACGTATTAATGCCTTCAAATAAATTTAATGTTTTAGTTTTTTCTTCTTCAATATTAGTGGAAAGAGTAGGTTCACATAATGTTTGTTTTAAATTTCTACAAGTGTTACGTGTATTAAAAGTTAAATCTTTTGAAATCTGATCAATTATATATTTAGTACCTGATAAATTGTATTGGGAGTCCATAATGCATGATAGAGGAAATAAAATAGGCAAGTCTTTCCAACATGTTCTAAACATTAGTTCCGTAGAATATATAATTTCACTAAAAGCGAGGTCATTTTTGTATTTATGAAAAGCTCTTGCAATTATATAAGGATGTTCAAGCATCATACAGTTAGTTAAATAGTACACTCTAGATAAAAATATTTGTAGTCATAAAATTTTGTCAAAATATATAAAATTTTAAATGCTAACAACTAATCAGATGCATCCAAAATAGTGTCATCATAGTTTCTGATATGCATATTATTATAAAATTCAGTTATTAAATGTTCAAATCTTTCATATGATTCAATAATAAGTAAATGGAGTTCCATTTATGTCATACGTCACTAACAAATGTTTTCATATTCATTAACCCAAATTCAACACAAAATTTCTCGAATGCTTGTCTTCTACTAGGTGAAATTGTGATATATATCAGTACATCCCTAATTCTTTGAATTTCATTCTTATTATGTTTCAAATCATCTTGTACAATTAATTTAAAAATATGACACACACAACGAATATAGGAAATAAATAACCACCAAAATCAGGCTGCAATACCTTATACAATTTATCAATAACTAGCTTATTAACATTAACGTTGCCAAATGTAAAAGAACGAATTTTACTCTCGCAGTGATATTCTTTATAGTTCTCATAATAGCATTAAGTATATAGTTAGCATTGTGAGGGAACTCAATTATCTTAAAAACAGTAATTTTTATGTATACACCAAAGTTGGTACATGTAGTGTACAGTTGCAACTATGTAATCTCTTTTATATTTCCCTTCCCATAAATTCGAAGTTAAAGATATAACACTTCCATATTTTTAGAAATCAGTAATCCATTGTTTATTTGTATTAAGGAAATATTCTATTGTATCGGAATGAAGAGTGTTTCTACTTACCCCAATATACCTCGGTTGAAGATATTTTTTCATGTAGGAGACGAAATGTTGGTTGTTCGCCATTGCTAGAAATAACTCAACACCAGTAATGAATTTCACCATTCTCGTTCGAGCTTTCTCATCCAAATACATCCAAGTGCAAAGTGTCATAGAAGCAGAACCTGTGGTTGGACTACCAAATTGCACTTTTGTTTGAGATGTACCAACAAACCCATGTTTGGCCATACATGTTTTAAAGTGCCGCTTGAGGTGGGTGGTACCAATGCCCTTTTGCCATGCCAATCGTGTTTGACATTATTTAAATACTGCTTTAGACTTTGAGACTCCATCAACAATATGACACGTTGGAATCAATTTAAAGTGATCCCAACATTTCGCATGTATTTTTCTCCTTTTGCTTCCCTCTTGCATCGAGAATATCTAATTCCTCCTGTTTCGTATCGAGAACATCAACGTCATCCAAATGAATTAGATTATTACTTTCGTGAGCATCCAAATTTGAAATATTTTCGAGAATGAGTACTTCGTTGAAACCAACAAATTCATTATGAAAATGACTTTTCGACATCATAGGTGATTCGCCTCTAATACCGAACAAGTCCTCCACAAATGATTGTGGATCCATTTGTGAATTGTGTATGTATCGTAATTTGTTTAGTAAGTAATAAATTGTATGGAAAGAAAGTATAAGATTGTACTTGTAAATTTGTAGGGTGATAATCGATATTGAATAATTGAAATTGAAGATAGAATGTAGTAGATTGTAGAGTATGGAAGAGAGTCAAGATTGTTGTTGGTGTGTGAAGATTTTTTGAAATGGGTTGGAGTATTTATAAAGTAAAAAAAGGAAAAAAGTGGCCAAAATGGTCACTGTAGTGGGGGGCCACAAGCAGGCTTGTGGTTTGCCACCCCACGAGCCAAGCTTGTGCTTGGGATCGTACTTTGAAGAGCCCTATAGCCCGCAAGCCGAGTGGTCAAGCCGACGAAGCTCCTTTAACATTCTTAACCCCAGCACATGTCTTCAATATTATTGGATGTAATTTTATCTTCATTGATTGGACGAAGAAAATTTGAATTTTACTTCATTTCCTTATCAAATATCTCCACCTTTATGTCAACAATCATGGCTGTCCATAATCTTCATTTGCTAGAAACAATAAAATTGGCTCTCTTCTTTGAATATTTGCTAACATTTGTAGTAAAATTGAATTTGTCCACCCTACACATGGTTGACCCTCAACAAATCTCTCACTTCACCTCATGTGGTGGGTTATTCCAAATCCACTATTTGCGGAGAGGCTTCGAGCTTCTCCTTAAGCAAATATTTCGTCAACTTATCCAATCCATTATCACTAGTATGAATTTTCTCTAATTTCGACTGCTTAGCTTCAATTATATAACGAATCCAATGGCGTCTAACGTCAATATGATTGGATCTAGAATGAAATGTTGAGTTCTTGGAGAGGTGGATGGTACTTTAACTATCACAATAAACAACATACTTTCTTGTTATAATACCAATACCTTTCTGTGGATGATAGAGCTACACATTTATACAACCTGGACGACCAAGAAACAATTCCCCCTAAAAAGGTCATCAAGAATCTTGATGTAGATTTCTTGAATCACAATCACCTACCATATCACGTTTGTATATCGATCTACCACAGGTTCACCACTGCCCCCTAGAAGTACCTCTTAGATACCTAAGTATCCATTGTACCGCTAACCAATGATTTTTTCTAGGATTTGAAAGAAATCATGAGTAATGGGTCTTGTACCCACCATAGTGTACATCAAATGTTAACTGTAGAGACATAAGGCTTTTTGCTCATTTATTCCTTTTCTTTCTTACATGTAGGATTTAGCTTTCGAAATGACCTACAAGTGGAGAAGAAACGATATTTGCCTTACTCCTGTTGAAATCAGGTAATGAACTTTTTCAATATAGTTTTCTTAAGATAACCACAAATTTTTGTTCTTCTTATAGAGAATTTGCTTTGCCGATCCCAAGTCTTTCATTGTAAAAATGATTACTTCAATATTTTTTAAGTTTGGCAATCTTGTTGATGTCTTGACCAAAAATCAGCATGTCATCAATATATAGCAGGAGAATGATATAATTATCATCAACAAATTTCTTTACAAATACATAGTGGTCTAACCATGTTGTGTTATCCTTGACTAGTCATAAATTGATCAAACTTCTCATATCACTCTTGAGCTTGTTTGAGTCCATATAAACTTCTCTTAAGTTTAGAAACAAGATGCTCTTTTTATTTGACATTGAATTCCTCTAGTTGCTCCATGTAGATCTCCTCTTCCAAGTTACCATGTAAGAAGATTGTTTTTACATCAAATTGTTCAATTTCCAGATGTTTCTTCAAAGTCAATACCTTTATTTTGATCGAATCCTTTCACAACCAGTATGGCTTTGTATCTTGGTAGTCAGTTGTTGCTTTCAGTCTTTACCTTATAAATCCATTTACTTTTAAGAGATTTCTTGACTTATGGTAACTTTGTCAAATCATAAATGTTGTTCTCAAGCAAGGATTTCATAACTTCTTGCATGGCTTCCAGCCACTCTTTCTTCTTCTCATTTTAACATAGCCTCTCGGTAGGTTTCTAGCTTTCCCCGTTTGCAAGTATCATATACTCATTAGTCGAATTCCTTGTAGAGGGCTATCTCTCTCTACCAGATCTTCTTAGCAGCAACACCACTGTTGGTTCTGGAGGTTTTTGCTCAATTTCTTCAATTGGATTTGTACCTTTAGCTGTACCGTCACCAATGTTACCTTGGTCTTCTGGCATGTCTCTTCCACGATTATTGTGCTCAACATGTGGAGAGATTAAAGTAGGAATTTCTTCATAGGACTTTTGTTTCTTAACTTCATCAGAATCAGTGACGGTTTTCTAGAAACACAACATATCTATTTCTAATAAGCTTATTCTTATCATATTCTACATCATATACCCGAATTCTTCGCGACCATTACCTAACAAAATGCACTCCTTTACCTTGTCATCAATCTTGGATCTTTCATCTTTTGGAATATGAACAAATGCTCTGCAACTGAAGACTCTTAAATGATTATAAGATACTTCTTTCACAGACCAAACTTTGTTTGGAATGTCACCATCAAGAGAAGCTGGTTTATTCGGACTACTGTAGTTCTTATGGCCTCTTAGGAAGTAAGAATCATAGTTACGTGAGTAGGATTTGTCAATCATATTTGTATCGTCAACAAATTGATGCCGTTTGTGTAAAACTTAAAATAAAGTAAACGAAGAAATCCTCTGTAGTGGCTAAGTGGTCCTTGAGGTCTAAAAGAATAAACTGAATGGAAATAGATCTAGAGGAGATAGAAGCATCAAAGGTCAAAACATAGGAATCTAGCAATGATTCAACCAACAGAGATATCAATCATAAGATAAAGTGAGATGGAGTACCGACAAAGCTTAAAACTAACAATTTCTTTTCCAACGCTACCGCTAGCAAAAATGAATATAAACTACAGGAGGTGTGTAGAAAATGTTGGAGAACCTCAAAGCATTGGCAAAAGAAAATACACATCTATGTGTAAAATGTGAGGATCTAGAGGTGAGGTAAAAAAGTGAGTTTGTGCCAAGGAGATTGGTAAATATGGTGAATATGCACGACTAGAGACATAAACATGTGCATGATTGAAGAATAGAGAACTACAGGAAATTCAAAGGCCAATTGACGGTAGAGGGTTACGACGTGAAGGAAGATCTAAGGTATGAAAAACGAGCAATCATAGAAGCATTCAATAAAATCATAGTAAGATAGGTATCAGCCACAGGGCTAGATAATGTAAAGCAGAAACCAGCAGAATTCCTTAAAAGTTACTTCATACATTTCAAAGCTGAAATGATAACTAGCAAAGTTATACGAGATGAAGAGGCAAGAGATGCCTTATGGAATGTCCTGTCCTCCACCTGGTGACAAGCTATTAAAAGGTATCCATGTAACTCAATTATTGGAACTAATTCGCAATGAGATTCAGGTAGATGATATCCTTAAGAATCGAATGATGTAGAAGCACGGACATCTAGATGAATTCAAAAGAGAAGCGCATACATTTGCATTTGGATGGCCTAAATCACAATATCCCCACTTAGATAGATCAAAGGGCAAAAGAAATATGTTCTGTCGCATCTTTCCAAAATACAGATAAATCATATTTACCTCCTGATGAGCGGAAGTCAAAATTTTGTAGAGACATCACACCAAAAGTCATGATATAGATGAATGTTTCAAAGTGCTTAAAATATTCAGGATGAAATGCAATTAGAAGCCTCCATGCCCAAAGAAAATGTGGAACAAGCAAGGATGCACAATCTCAAAAGGTATGAAGATTGTTCAAGGTATACACTTTCAAACACCTAGGTAGCACACACTTACACATTCCTAGGCCTAAAGGTAATTATAAATAACTCACTCTCTTTCAATTATATCTGATGATAATGTAGAGAATCAAATGTTTCCAAACGCGATACGTCACGGATGCGAGCCAAAATAACTTACGATGGTACTAGCCATCATTCAAATATAAACTCCACGAATATTCCATCTATGAATGCTTTGATCCAATGCAGGGTGAACACCCCAAGACATTTATTGCAGAACATCTTAGATGATGTTGCCAAAATAAAAAGATTTGATTCCCGAGGAACAAATCATTCCGATAATAAAGCTAGAAAAGAAGAAAGAAACGCGTGCTTCAAAATTCTCATTTAACAAAGTAAATATTTGATACTGTGAAGGGTAAGGTAAAAAAAACTCATACACCAGTAAAGATAACTTATTAAGTACTAGGGAAAGAATGAGAGATGAATGCCAATGAAAAAGGTGTTGTACCTAAAATAAGGTCGCAGAAATGTGGATTGGTAGCTAAAGGTGAAGCTAGTCCCGCCTAGCGAAGAGTATTCCAGGAGAGATGGGTGAAGCCTAGATCCATCTCGCATAAGAAACTCCAACTAAAAGGCGAAGTCTATCCCGCTAAATAAATTCTAATTAAAGGTGAGGTCTATCCTACAAAAAGAATTTCAACCAAAGGTGAGGTCTATCCTGTCAAAGGAATTTCCATTAAAGGAAAGGTCTGTCTTGCCAAAGAAATATGGGGACTGATTTTTACCCCAAAGAAAATTATTATAAAAAAGGATAGGCCACATAAATTTATTTTTAAATGTCACGACATAATTGTAATAGAGCGCAAAGTACTTATGTGTTAAAAGAGCCATGGCAAGGGATGAAATAGTAATCTGTATACCCTTATGTTGTTACGATGATTTTATAAAGTCTCGTTTAGAAAATGGCGTTGTCAAAATGGGTAATTAGCAAAAGAACGATAGATTTTGTTGTTGATATAAACTTGTTATAAATGCATCGACATTAAGCATAACTAATAACAAATGAGTAAAACAATGTGAGCTCGAAGAGTGCCAAATGAACAAATTCATACAACATAAGCCACGATATTTTACCAATAACATTGCCAAGAAAAATCTATTTTATAGAAAAAATGAATGAAACTTCGCTATCATTAAGCAATGAGACAAAAATAAGCTATCTTAACTAATCGAGAACTAAAAATTCCTAGAAGACAGATCATCCTGGTTAACTTGAACTTCATCCCGAGGGGACACTCACCTTTAAAGATGTAGGAATGGAAGTGTTAAGAGGCTCATTGATAGCCACATTCTCACTTGGGGATAGCTGGAGAGTCCACATGTTGAGAAAGATCAGCAAGAAATGATGGAGTGTCCGGGGCACATAGGCCAACGAACAAACCTCATGAGAAAGGCTTAAAGCTTTTGATAATATGAAGTACTTTATTTTCCCATTTTGCATAGCATCTTTAACCAACTTCGCCTCACGAACATGTGCTCAAAAAAGGCTAGACTCAGCAATAGCTAATTATATCTCAATATTATTCAATCTATCAGGAAGCAAAGCTATCTCGTTCTTTGGGCTATTAAGTTCCATAGCGAAAACCTCCAATTGAAACTCCTCTCTAAGATGCGAAGCGTCATGTTTAGTCTTTGTAACATTGGTTGCATGCTCTTCCTTGGCCAACTCCAGATCCAAAGAGATCTCTTTGGCATCAGCTACCAAGGAAACCTCCATCACAGTAAAAGTTTTGGTATTTTTACTCATCTTCTTATATTTATTCCTTCCACGGTCAACCTCTTTGAGCTTTTTCTGAAGAATATTGCATCTTTTCTCCAAAGAATTAGCTTTCTTCTCCGGCTAACCACCCATAAGGTACAAGTTTCATAGTCAAACTTTTGGGCTTAAGATTACAGCTTGTTGAAGGTGGGCATCAATCATTTTTCCCTTGTTAGTGGTGGCAAGCTTTTTGGCTAATTTCACCCATGATGAATTGAAATAGGCATAGGCAACCTTCATAATTCAAAAGACAAAAGGTGAAAAAATGACAAAACCACCATATCTAATGTACCCTCATGGAGAGAAAGGAATAGAGACCTTAAATTTGGAGTAGTCCTTTGAGATTAGTAAGAGCCTTTGGGGCCCGTGAGGGGCACAGATCTGGATGAGACTTTTCTTTTCCTAAGATCACTAACCAGACCTAGAGAGGAGGAAGGCATAGATTCCGTAGGCTATGGTTCTAAAGCTTCGACAATAGATACATGTAACGGGGGTCGCTTGGATGAAGTATGGACCACCTATGATGACACTCCTTTAAAACTCCTAGAACTTTTGTGGATGTGAAACAGTGTTCTAGCACTTAGAGGCCACTGGATTAGTGGTACCCAAGTTAGTTTACACTACAAAAGAAAGACAATTGAATATTCTTCAAAAGATAAGAAATAGCCATTTAAAATAAAGAAACTAATGCATTGATTTACCCAGAGTAATCTAAATACCAGTTTCATGGAACTTCAGCTTGGTGGAGCTTAGTAGCCCCTAGCTTCGCAAGCCTCAGAGCTCAAATTGAAAATAGGTGCCACCAAAGAACAAATTTCTTAAGAGGGCTTGACCTCAAGAGGGAGCCGACGGTTTATCTGTGCAAACATAATCAAACAAGATAAAAAAATAGTAAAGGCATTACTCATTGGATTCATCGATAAAGATGAGGCAAAATCATCATAGGATGAGGATCATTAGGATGTAATCCCTAATTGCCGCAAGAAAATAAGAGTTCTCCTTTCAATTATGTATTTTATTGGGAATGGTGATAAGTTTTGGGCATGTTTCAAGGGGAGCGAGGAGTAAGATAGTAGTACCCATTTTGTGGGTGTATTGTATTCCCTACTTTCAGCAGCTAATAAATAGAAAGAAATATCCTACTTCCTATAAAAGAGTGGATCCGAATTGTACTGTTCATCTCGTGTCGTCCGTTTCACATTAATCCTACTTCAAACCGATTTTATATTGTTCATCACGCGGTAAAGACTTCGTCTGGCAGATTTTATTGCCTGATCCGTGTGTTTTGTTGACTAAATATTAACTGCA
>CAIGRS010088856.1:0-12405 GCA_903798395.1 Fraxinus floribunda | reverse complement strand
CACTTGGAATCCTTCTTTTCTGTTGGACAATTTTTTGGGGTCAATAGATTGGCGCGTCTGTGAGAATCTTTGATACCATAGCCACGTACATCCTAGTGGTAAAAAGCCATCCTTGAAGAGCCTTGAAGAAAGGTTACGATTCTTGAAAAAGAATCATTGCAAAAAAACCGACCAAAGTACACAATGAGTTTGAGTCACCAAGGAACACACACCAAAGAAAGGCAGGGGGGGTCTCTGAAGAGGAGGTCCTTCGCACAAATATAAATATACATCGTCCCCATCATCGCCATAGAAGAGGCGGTACAGCTACGCATTTGGCACGGAGAGTTGGGAAAATGGCAGCAAACATGAGAAACATAGCCCAACAAAACGTCAACATGCAACAACTATTGATGCAGATGCAGCAGCAAGCTGGACCCCAGGTGCCCAAGCATAGAGCTTTTCACCAGGAGGGCGAAGAAGTTGACACGGCAACATATCCTCAAAGATATGAAGGATACGACCCAGTAGAAAGAGAGATAGGAATTGACACTTTCACCAATTATGTTCCAAGCCACCTAGGCGGTGATATACACATTAAAGGAAGCTTCCCTCCAGAATGCTCGTAAGAACACGAACCGCAAAGATCCACCAGTGTCTCTTGACCGGATTGGACCTTCCAAGCCTAGAAATAGGTCACAACAGCCCCAGGACACAGGGTCAAAACATGGAGTATGAACCCCAAAAAGTCCAATCGCCGCCTAGGAATAGGCGGGGACAGAAGAGATGCTGCAAATGCTAGAAATCAGGCTAATGCAACACAGCCTCGATATCAAGCAGATGAGAATGAGTCTATCGGTCTATGCATGTCATTTGAACTGGATGACGATGATGAGAGTTTACCTTTCTCCAGAGAACTGCGAAGCGCCCCGGTTCCCAACCACTTCGTCCCCTCTAAGATACCTAAATATAAGGGCAAAGGTGATCCAACAAAACATTTCAACAGTTACAAGACTCAAATTTCCTTAAGAAGGGCCTCGTCGGCACTAAAATGCAGAGATTTCCACCTCACGCCGACAGGGGCGACAGAAATATAGTATAGCCGCATCCCTGCAGGCAGCATTAGGAGTTGGTAGGATCTAAAGAAGACCTTTCTGAATCAATACTTATCTAGCAAGGAGGGAGAGGCCCCGATCCAAAGGCTACAAGACATGAGACAACAGGCAGGGAAAACCTGAAGAGTTATCTGGCTTGCTTCACAGATAAAATGACATACGGTGAACAAGTCACAAATAGGGAAGCCCTTTCTGCCCTAAAAGGAGGTCTCAACATGAAAACACTGTTTTAGAGAGACGTGTGTAACAAGAACCCCACCACCTATGATGCATTAGTGGAAATGATGAGGAGTGAGATTGTCAATGAATAACTAATAGACCACCGCAACCAGACTTCGATGGGGCTTCCACCACCTCAAAAGTACCGGAGGGGCCCTGTGTCCCACCTGGTGGACCAACAATAGACTCAAGTGAGGCATACTACAGCCCCCACTTCAGGATAGGCATTAGCCACCGCGACATTAAACGCTGTACCCTCTTTGGCATATAAATAGGTCGGTCCCAACACTCGTAAACCACCAAATTTACCCAGAGGAAGAGGTAGAGGTACAACAAGGGATGGAGAGCCTAGGAATAGGCAATATAGTACCTATCATCAGTCCACCGAACATAGCACTGAGAGCTATTTAACAAAACAACATCGTGGAGAACGGGCTGTTCCTCCTGTTGAATGGAGGAGTACCCGTCCCTTCCAAAGAAATGTCCCTCCGCCTCGGCAATAATCCCGATACAATGAGGGAATGCGAAACCACTGAAATGAGTCTCCTAGGAGAGAACATGAAGATGACAGGAATAGAACGAGGGGTCAAAGGCCCAGGAGGGAACTTCCAAGTGATACGATGAATGCATTCATTAGGGAAATTGACACCATTATTGGTGGACCGCACGACGGAGGAAATTCCAAGAACGCCCTGAGGAACTACGCAAGGGAAGCTAAAGATCTACCCATGTTGAACTGCTTAATCAACGATAGTCGAGGTTCTAGAAGCACACCACCGATCACCTTTTCATCAGAAGATTCCTTGAAAGTTCATTACCTACATTGCGATGTTTTGGTAATCCGCGCCAAGAATGCCCTGAGGAACTACGCAAGGAAAGCTAAAGATCTACCCATGTTGAACTGCTTAATCAACGATAGTCGAGGTTCCAGAAGCACACCACCGATCACCTTTTCATCAGAAGATTCCTTGAAAGTTCATTACCCACATTACGATGTTTTGGTAATCCGCGCCATCGTAGCCAGAAATGGTCTCAAGCGCATGCTAGTTGATAATGGAAGGTCTGTTAACATACTCTTTGGGACCACCTTTGACAAGATGACAGTAGATCATGAGCTCGCTCTCATGACCATCCCTCTATTCGGTTTCACCGATGATAGCATCATCCCAAGGGGAAGAATCACATTGTCAGTAGAGATGGGAGAGTTCCCCTTTAAAGCTCAACATTTTATGGAGTTTTTGGTGGTGGATCACAGGTCCGCTTACCATGGTATTTTGGGATGACCCGTCCTCAGGGAGCTAGAGGCTGTGACTTCCAGATACCACCTCTGTATAAAGTTCCCAACAAGGGAAGGAATCGCTACGGTTCGAGGCGATCAAGCGGGTTCAAGAGAGTGATACTTGAGCTCTTTGAGAACCGAACCCCAGAGTGTTAACATGGTCCTGATAGATGCAAAAAATGGATGACGCGCCTGAAGAAGGTGTTACCCCTGAACAAGGGGGAGACGTCAACATGATGGATGCCCCTAAAGAAGGGGTGGTCGAAGTGGACTTAGATCCCAGGATCACCAAATCAAACTCACAAGCTACTTCGGTGGAGGAGTTAGAACCTTTTCCCATACCCGGAAAACCCTGCTAAGTCGCTGCAAATTAGGAGAGAACTCGGCTCGGAGCTAAAGGCCAAGCTGAAGAGTTTTTTAATCAACAACTTGGATATATTTGCTTGGAAACACGAAGACATGGTGGGCATTGACCCAAAAATCAGTTGCCACCAACTCAACATAGACCCCAAGTCCGCTCCCCACATGCAAAAGAGGAGAGCCTTGAATCCGGAGTGATACACTGCACTAAAAGAAGAAGTGAACAGACTAGTATCCAATGGATTCGTTAGGAAAGCAAGGTATTAGAAGTGGGTATCCAACCTAGTTCTAGTGAAAAAGGCTAACAGCAAATGGAGGGTCTACGTGAACTTTTCCAACCTCAATCAAGCATGTCTGAAGGACAGTTTCCCACTTCTAAGGATCGACCAGCTAGTCGATTACACTGTGTGTCATGAGTTATTAAGCTTCATGAATGCCTATTCAGGATACAACCAGATTTCCATGCACCCTACCAATGAGGAACACACTTCGTTTATAACGGATCGGGGGCTGTATTGCTACAAAGTCATGCCTTTTGATTTAAAGAATGCTGGAGCCACCTACCAACGGCTGGTCAACAAAATGTTCGCCGACCTCCTTGGTGAGACAATGGAGGTATACGTTGACAATATGTTGGTGAAAAGTCTAAAGTCAACAGATCATATAGGGCATCTACGTGCAGCCTTTGATATCCTCATAAAGTACCATATAAAGTTAAATCCGTCCAAATGTGCGTTTGGTGTCGCTTCGGGAAAATTCTTAGGATATATGGTCAATCAGCGGGGCATTAAGGCAAACCCAGAGAAAATCAAAGCATTATTGAGCATGAGGTCTCCCAACAAGCCAAAGGAAGTGCAATGCCTAATGGGATGACTCTCAGCGCTAAATTGCTTCATCTCAAAAGCCACCGATAGAGTCTCCCTTTCTTCAAGGCCTTGAAAGGGGAAAAAAGTTCCAATGGAGGGAATAATGCGAAGAAGCATTCCAGGGACTAAAGAAGCACCTGCGACAGGCCCCACTTATCTCCAAGTCAAAAGAAGGCGAAACCCTGTCACTATACTTAGTTGTGAGTGCTGATGCAGTGATTTCGGTACTCATGAGAAAAGAGGATAATCTACAATTACCAGTCTACTATGTTATCAAAGCTCTTCTACCAGCTGAGAAGCATTACACTGACATTAAAAAGCTAGCCTTATCACTCATGGTTGCCTCTAGAAAGTTGAGGCCCTACTTCCAAGCCTATAGCATCCGTGTCTTGACGAGCCTCCCTCTCAGGTAAGTGCTTCAAAAACCAGATACCTCCAGAAGATTGATGAAATGAGCTATGGAGCTGAGTGAATTCGATATATCGTACCGACCCAGGACCACAATTAAAGGGCAAGCGCAGACGAATTTTGTGGCAAAATTTACGGAGCAACATATATCAACATTGCCATAGAACATATAGAGCCTCTAACATAGATGCTGTTTGTGGATGGGTCAGCTGGAGAAAACGGTTACGAAGCCGGAGTGTTATTGGAAAGCCCAGAGGGCCACAAGCTTAATTGCGCGGTGAAGTTTGGATTCAAAACCTCCAACAACGCGGCCGAATACGAAACACCCCTAGCAGGCCTTAGACTGGCCAAAGAAATGCAGGTGAAAAGTTTGGCAGTCCGAAGTGATTCTCAGTTCGTGGTGGGACAAGTCAACGGCAACTTTGCCGCTAAAGATAAAGTCATGGCAACCTACCTAAAGAAGGTAAGGGAGCTGATCCCTTGCTTCGAAAAATTCGAACTCATCCAAGTTCTTAGAGTAGAAAACTTAAATGCAGATACACTGTCAAAGCTGGCCAGCAGCAAAGACTAGGAGTTACTCAAGTTCGTACCAATTGAGTATCTAGCCAGACCCTCCACAACTAAGCCAGAAGAGGTGTTGTGGGTTGAAGAAACTCTCCTTGGATGCGACCCATCTTGGCATACCTCACAGATTACATTCTCCCAGAAAGCAAACGAGAGGCCCGTAAAATCAGATGCAAGGCCGCTTACTATGTAATTAAGGACGAAATCTTATACATAAGAGGGCTTTCATCGCCCCTCCTTCAATGCACCAGAGGGAACGAAGTGGACTACATACTTAAAGAAATACATGAGAGGATATGTGGTAATCACATTGGAGGCTTAACACTCACCCATAAAGTTCTAAGGTAAGGGTACTACAGGCCCACCATGAAGAATGATGTATTAACTTCGTAAAAAGGTGTGATAAATGCCAACGTTTCTCTCCCGTTCAAAGGCAACCATCCACTGAACTTACCGTGGTACAATCCATGGACTTTTTCCAAAATGGGGTCGACTTGATAGGGCCTATGCCCAAAGGAAAGGGGGGAGCTATTTATGCGGTTGTCGCCATCGACTATTTCACCAAATGGGTTGAAGCTGAACCACTGGCTAAAATCATCGAAGCACATACATCGAAATTCCTATGGAAGAACATTATATGCCGGTTCAGAATTATCCATTCAATATTACAGATACTGGACGACAGTTTGACAATAAAAAGCTTCGCGACCTCTGCGACGAACTAGGCATCAAAAATATTTCTCTCCCCTCACCACCCTCAGGTAAACGGTCAGGCTGAGACCGTCAACAAAACTATAAAGTACCTCTTCAAGAAGAAATTGGACGAGTCAAAAGGAGCGTGGGTGGAAGAGCTCCAAAATGTGTTATGGGCGATTAGAACTACAAGCCGAACGGCTACCGGAGAGACTCCATTCTCTATGACTTATGGAACTGAAGCAATGAGTCCGGTAGAGGTCGGCCTGCCATCACCCCGGCGCTTGCAGTTCAATGAAATCCCCAACGAAGAGATAAGGCGGGGTGAACTTGACTTCCTTGAAGAAAGGAGAGAGGCCTCGCAAGTTAAATTAATGATGTACCAAAGAAAGATGATTCAGTATTACAATGCCAAAGTCAGGCAAAAATCCTTCAGGAGGGGTGACTTAGTGCTCTGAAGGGTGTTTTCATCTTCAAAAGAGCCTGGAGTGGGTACACTAGGTCCTAACTGGAAGGGCCCCTATCGCATTGCAAACGAAGTCCGGCCAGGAACGTTCTTGATTGAAAATCTGGATGGAAAGGCTCAGCCCCATCCGTGGAATGTGGAACACCTCCGTATGTATTATCAGTAAAGCCTTGTCCGTATGTATGCTGCTTGTGATCGAATAAATGTCCATTTGTTCTTCATACATCTCCATCAAAAGTTAATATATGGCGAGCCCATATCTCCATCAAAAGTTAATATGTGGCGAGCTCATATCTCCATCAAATTACTAATTATGACAAGTTCATAAATTATCAGTTAAGATATGACCAGTTCATACATCTCCATCAAAAGTTAATATATGGCGAGCTCATATCTCCATCAAAAGTTAATATGTGGCAAGCTCATATCTCCATCAAATTACTAATTATGACAAGTTCATAAATTATCAGTTAAGGTATGACCAGTTCATACATCTCCATCAAAAGTTAATATATGACAAGCCCATATCTCCGTCAAAAGTTAATACATGGCGAGCCCATATCTCCATCAAATTACTAATTATGACAAGTTTATAAATTATCAGTTAAGGTATGACCAGGTCATACATCTCCATCAAAAGTTAATATATGGCGAGCCCATATCTCCATCAAATTACTTATGACAAGTTCATAAATTATCAGTTAAGGTATGACCAGTTCATACATCTCTATCAAAGGTTAATGTATGGTGAACCCATGCAGTGGCTCATGACTATCACAAAGGTACACGTAACCTAAATCATGTCAGATCACCAAGTATTATCGTTTGTAGAGTTATATTAAAGAGGTAATACATACCAGATTGTAAAGTAACATAAATCACAAAAAAAGAGTGACAAAAGAAGCCAAATTTCATTACAATTGAAATTTAAAAAGGAAAAGCTGAATATTACAAGTGACCTAGTCTAAGCACACAACATCCTCCTTTGGAGACCCTTCATGAGCTTCTGCCACCTCCTCTCCTCCTTTAATCGCTGGGGTCGAGGGTTCTTCTGGCAAGAACTCATCCCTTAGGGGGGAAAATCTAACTGAAGGTGCAGCTCAACCAGTTTGGCGAAAACCTCCTTATATGCGACCCTCTGCCAATGAATTTCCAATCCATCATACTCCGCAGTTTCATGGAAATGGGCCACATAGTTATGAACCGCTGCCTCCTCAGTCCTTCTTAACCTTTCGTCAAAAGTCGACACCTCAGCTTGTAGCTCATCAACACGGGTATTCAATTTTCCCTTCTCTTTGTTGGCCTCTTCTAAGGCCGATGAAACGATCTTCTGAAGATTATTTGAGTTTTCGAACCGCTTCATCAAGGCATTAACATTGGCTCGGTAGAGGTGGATCTCATCCTTCAATTCCTTATTCTCTTTAGAAAGTGTCTCCACTTTGGACTCAGCCTCTGCAAGCTTCAACTTAGAAGCTTCAGCAGTCTTTTTGGAAGGGGAGGCCTCGACATTGGCCTTAATGATGGAAAACTCCGCATTTTGGGCTCGGTGGGAATAATCATTAATGACCTTCTGCATCTGCATCTGCCTCGCCTCCATTTGGGCAGTAATAAAAAAGTTATGGGAACGAGCCTGCATAGCGAGACCGGCCTCCATCAAGTCTGCTATGTCACAAGACTCAGCATGGGTGGAGTACTTATCCGTCCAATATTTATGGCTGAGACTCGCCAGCCCTGGGGCCTCCATTAGTTTTGGACCTTGCCGTCATTAGGAATGTTCAGGTCGGCGGCTTTCTTTTTCTTTATTTTTCTGGAGGGAGGCCCCTTCCTCTGTTATCTCTTTACCCTCCACCACTTTAAATGAGGAAATAGGCTCAACCACCATAGGCCTCTTCAACGCTTTTCCCAAAGTAGTTTGGCATTTTGGTGGAGGTGGGGGGGCCGACATTTTTGGAAAAAACTAGTTTTCTCTTAGAAGGCCTATTTGCAGATACCTCCCTTTCCTTTTGCCCCCTCCCCCTTATCTTTCTCATTGGTCTTGGAAGGAGGCGACGGGGGATTCACTTTAGATAAATGGGCCAGCTTGTCCCGCTGATTCTTGTAAGAAGACGAGCCTTTACTTAACGGTTTCTTTCTCTGGGCCTCTCCGAGGCTCCTTAAGTCAAACAAGGTGGGCTTCACGTGTTCCTTATTATCATTTTGAACTACAACAAGAGGGGGAGCACCAAAGAAGATTAGACGAATCATGATAATGAAGGCACCAAAGTTGGAGCCGAACCGATAACATTACCTTTGGAAGCTATCAGGGAATGAGTGATGAAGAAACTTCTCTTGGCGATCAAATTCTTAAAGCTCCTCCGTTCTATAGGGAGTCAGTAGATTGCCCTTACTGCGGTCCATTCAGATGGTTCAAGCCGGAACCGTTCAACTGCAGCTGTACGAACTTCGCGTTAGTCCAAACAGGTATGAAATAAAATAATCGAAATAAAGAACATAAGGGACTCGACTCACTGTACTCGTGATATTGGGTCGGCACTGTTATCTCTGGGACCATATCCCCTTCCATAGTCTGCCAGCGACACCTAACCCAAAACCAAGATGATTTCCAATTTTTAATGGAGGTTGGGGTCCCTTAGACAAAGGGGGAATGTGATCCCCAGGGATTAATACAATACCATCCCTTACAATCGACCCCCCCACTAGAGGCTTGAGGTTGAAAAAGGGTTTGAAATACGTGAGGAGGCATATCCCTGCCAAGGGTAACCTCTTTCCAAAGGAGAAAATCCCCCGATAATTGGCTCCAGACATTGGGTACTACTTGGGTAGGGACAAGGTTGTAATGCCTAAGGATAAATCTAAAGAATGGGTGTAAAGGTAGCCTTAACCCCCTGCCAATATTGCCTCACTCACTGCTACACAGCCCTGCTTGGGAAAACAGGCTCTCTCCTCCTGGGTCGGCAACAGTAGCTCAATGTCATCTGGGATCCTATATGACTCCCTATACCCCTCAAGCTCATATGCTTTTATATATGTGGGCCATAAAGAGGCCCCCACCTAATGTTATAATCTATGGGCCCCTTCTGCATCATTTACACACTGTGGGGTCCCCCCATCACTTCCATAATCCTCTCAGTGGGAGTAACTGGAGGAATGCCAGCCTCGACGCAAATAAGGGCCATATCTGCCCTTGAAGACCCCCCAACATCATCCATTTTCAATGAGGAAGCTATCTAAATTGGAAGAAAATGACGGAAATCAACCCAACAAAGAAAAGTACTTACACAAATCCTAAAAACCCAAGTCCTGGAGAGTTGCAAAACGAAGAGATGCGATCAAACCACTGGCTACAACAAGAAGTAGGAGGCTGAGACGAAAAAATCCCAGAAACTTGACTTTGCGAAATTTCAGAAAGTAGAAAAGAAGACGAAAAGGTGTTCTCTCTACCTTTTATATAGACTTTATAAACGAACCCCTACCATTGGATGTTTTCCTCAAGGTTTAATCTGGGCCATCCACTTGTAAACCCATCGTTCACGTCAAAATCAAAAGGCGCCTATTCCGATTTGAATCAAAGGCCTTGATGGATTCGTGTCTGGCACACATCCAGAAATCGTGTATGCATGGGCAGAAGTGTGCCGCATAATCATTGCGCATTAAATACGCACGTTGCTCAAGCCTTGGAAATGACTAGGATATCCAGCCGTCCTTCACCGGGAATCAGCGTATTTTGAACCGCAACAGGACCTCGCGCATGTGCCTCAACCAAGAACCACATATTTTTCACCTCTACCATTCCCAGTTCGTCCAGGTAACAAAGCTCCTCCTACGCATGAGGTTCGACTCGGCTCGCGTATGCTCTTCAGTTTTGCTATTTTCTAGGTTCCCAATAGGACAAGGTCCTCACTCATACCGGAGGCTCGTTAAGGAATGACCTACAGTCCGTCCCTATTATTTCACGGCCTAGAAACGGGTATTTTACTTAATAAGGAATTCCTAAACCTCGAGCCAACACACGAAAACGGCCTCCACCACTTAACGAACCATGCAAGTCCACGTACTATATGAATAATCATACATGGACTTAGGGGACTGATGTTACTCATATAAATAAATCATAAAGTAAACATGCCACATGGCAGGAAAATGAACCCACACGTGGTGCGGGGGTCGGTCGACCCGATGTCACATACTGAAGGAGCCTGCATATCCTACCCCGTTTGCAAATATCCTACTCGAACCCCCGTAAGAGAAGTCCGCCTGTCCGAACCCATGCGGTTTGGAAGAAAGATTGATGGGACAATACACTGTTGGCGCCGCCCCTACAAACCTACGTTGTCCCATCACAAGTCGAAAGGCAATATATGAAGATCTTGACATTTATGGCATGATTGATTGACGGTTAGGACGTGATGTATTAGTTAGGTAGATGAGGCTACGTATCTTATCATCTAATGGCCTCTAATCATTGTATTCAACTATAAAAACATACACTTGACACCCTTTGAAGTTAATGCAAGTCCATGTACTCAAAAGAAAACTTGGGCACTCTCTCTACTTAAAAGCTTACTCCTCAAAGTCGACCCCCTTTTATCATAAAAATAATCACATTGCAAATCAAGAAACGCTTGGAATCCTTCTTTTCTGTTGGACCATTTTTTGAGGTCAACACTATGATTATTTTTTGTATATAGTGGTTTTTTCCTCTGGTCGGGGAGTAGTGTTGGGGTCGGAAGAATGTAATCGTTGGTGGTGGGGTGGGTGGGGTGGATTTGGGAAGAAGAAGGTACATTTTTTCCATTTCTTTTTTGTTATTGTTATTTAATGTGGTAAATATAAGAGTACCATTTTATCCTCATAGAAATTGATTATAATGTGGTCAAAGTTAATTTCTTGGTCGATGAAATTGTGGATAGAAACTGTCCAAATTGGCTTCATCTGCAACGTTTGGAAAGATTAGGGGGTGAGGCTGCAACAAATCAAAGGTTTGAAAAAAGTCTGCTAGTGTTTCAAAGGTTTGAGACTTTTACTACAATTACCCTTTAAATTATTTATAAACACTTTGCAAACATGCATTTAATTGCTTCATCGATCAATCTTTTGAAAAAAAATAAAAAAATAAAAAAGAGTAAACCTTTTATAGAAGTCTAAAAGCGTGTTTGGAAAATGTTTATAAGCGATTTTGTTTAAATAAATAAAAATGAGTGGCTGATAAGTGCGTATTACTTGTGAGTATCACGAAATGTGTAGAAAAATAGTGATTTGAATGTTTATAAATATAAGTCAAATATTGGTTAACAATATTCTTTTTATCATTTTTTTTTCAAATCCATTCTCTTTTAAGTATTAATATAAAGAGTGCGCGAATTTCAAAATAAAGTTTCTCTTTTTAAAATTAAATAAAAAAGGGAGGGAGGGAGGGAGGGAGAGAGAGAGAGAGAGAGAGAGAGAGAGAGAGAGAGAGAGATTCTTAATAAAAATTGGAAATGCTTTAGGATCATAATTTTCTTATTTTGACTTTATAATATACTAAGATTCTTTGTCCTTTGTGTTTACCATTTTTATTATTGGACTCGTTGACAATATTTGGAATTTAAAGAAGTAAACGTGAAGAGTGAGATTTTCTTAATGGAGATAAGGGTTTCATTTTTTTATTTTTTTTTTGGTAATTATCAAAGATTAAAGAAGCATCCTTCTTTATTTGAAAAAAAAAAATGTAACATCAATTCACGCGCTAAAAGAGTTATTTCTAATCAAAGTTTCACGTCCTTTGATTTTTTTTAATTATTTTTTTTACCTTATAATTATAATTATAAAAAGAAAATGTAAAATGTAAAATCAATTCACGCACCAAAATAATCATATGCAAATAACTAGTAGAAAAAAATGTCCATTTACAAGTAACAAATCATCGATAGATTATCAATAACAATATATTCCAAAGTTAACAATAGAGAAAATCATCATTCTATAAATTTAAGCAAATTGCAAAGATCTTATTGATATTAAACAGTCCCAAATTTAACCAAATCAACAAGAACAAACATGAACACAAGTGAATGATCCGTCTGGCAATAGAAGAGTATGGAGACTTAAAAGAGTCATCATGCATCCAACAGTTGTACCAGCACCACGTGTCACAATCTCAGCCAACTTCCTCAAAACAAACCAAACTCGTGTTTTAAGTAAATGCGAGAATGTGCAGTAATGGGCTATCCGGGTCACACTCATAAAAGGTAATTGGGCCGACTTAATTTAGGTTGAAACTTATAAGATGTTAAGCGGACTTCCAACAATCTCCACCTTGCTTGACATCATCGGGTTTCATGTGGATTAGAGGTTAACACTTCGGTTTCCTTTGCTCAGGTACCTGCAAAAAATATTAGTTAGAAATAACATTTAGGAGATTTACACAATCCCTAAATTTATGTAAAGAAGGTATTTTAGTTCCCATATCTGCTG
>CAIGRS010088848.1:0-10086 GCA_903798395.1 Fraxinus floribunda | reverse complement strand
AAAGTTTTTAATTCATGGTGTGTTTGGTAGAGATTAAAATCGGATTAAAATTGAAAAACTGGCCGTTATTTGACTTTTATTAGATGAGTGTGACCCAATAACGACCATATTTTCAATTTTAATTGATTTTTAAGTCATACCGAACATGCCCATATTTACCTTTAAATAATTTATTTTCAATTTTGATCAATAATAGTTCTTATTTATTTCAAAACTTTAAAATTAAATTTTTTGTAAATTGTATAGAAAATTTTGAAATGTGTGGTTGAAAAGTTGTGGAACCCATGAAAGATGTTAATATTGATTGTTTGGCTTTGACTCAATTTTAATCCGGGCGAAATATGGGCTTAAACTTATAAGTAAGCTTTTTAAGGTTAATATCACGCCCTAAACTATGTGGAACTTTTTTCTGAATCAAACCTGGTCTTTTTCTTTGATGAGAAGTAATAAGCACTCCTTATGCTCCATCTTCATTGATTTCCACCGTTTTAACACTCTCCTATGCAACAAGGACACTAAAACAACTGCTGCAACTCCAGACACTGTCCACAATCCAACCTAAAAGCAATCAAATTTTCTTATCTTAAGAAAAATCCGAAAAAGACCCGAATTCAAGACTCCCAAATGCAATCTTTTCGACTGGTTAACTTCTCTTTTGACCCTGTCGACTCCATCTTTCTATCACCATCGCCATCAGGTGACAAAAATGGCTGTGGCTCGTGGACTTGTTCGTTGTTGCGTGGAGTCGAGACAGGCAGGTCTTCATGATCACTTGGAGGAAAATTTGAGCCTTTGGTGTGTATTGTGTTGTTATTGTTCAACTGTATGTGCTCCCAATCGGACAGGTCTTCTGATACGTCGCTCTTTTCCATATTTTAGTAAGGTTGTTAGTCGAGATGCAGAAGAGGAATCGAGTAATGTAACAATGCTGCTAACGTTCTTGGAAAACATTATCCCTTCTTTGACCCATATTTCTAGGTACTGATTTTATGGAACTAGTATTCGACTTAAGTGATTCTCTCCGGGTATTAGCGACGTGTCATCTCCAAACACGCATCCATTGATATTAATTTTTGAGTAATGCTACAAGTACATAATGGTCTACATAATGGTTTACATAATTCCAAGTGGCATTGATCAAAGTCTTTAATTCAAAATCTGACATTTCACATCAACAACAGGATTGTTGCCACGTCACATTATGTCATTCATTATGTACACTTAGCATTTTCCTTAATTTTTACGACTATATGGATAAAAATCACCTTAAAACTAGCACGTAAAGGGGATAGTGCCCGAATAGTTGAAGTTCAAATCTAACATAGAAACCAAAGAAACAAAAGAGTATGATCCAAGAGTATAACATTTGCCCGCTAAAGGTGAAATTCTCGAATCTTACGTTCAGTATATCCTAGAAATTTTATATTCCTTTGCAATCCACAAATAGCAAAATGTTATAATAATAAATTGAATTATGTATTTGGCAATTTCCTGGATTTGAGAACCAAAATGTAGTGTAATGCAAGAGAACACTTGATAGTTGATATTGTGTTGTTTTCAGGATCCCACATCGAAAGAACAAGGAAAAGGAGGGGTTGTGGAGTATTATAAAACAAGACCAAGTGGGAATGGATAACATACTTACCTGGACGGGGTCAATGGGCGATCATGAAGGCCCATGGCCTAGGTTGGCGACTTCCATTGCACTTTGGAGGGGCGCCCGCCTAAGGTCGGCCCAAGTGGTCGAGCCTCCGTCATAATTTGTGCTAGTGGGGGCCTGCGTTCGCGCGGCCCCTGCCCAACTCAATAGTTGAAAATTTTTAGTCTCCGGGCTACAATTGCGCCTACACGGTCAGTGGCCTGAGTGTTGGTTATGAAAGGGCTCTCTGTGTCGTGCTACTAATCTATTATCCCAGTTTTTGTGAATTTAACATACAAAATAATTATTTAGATTGGAAAAATTCGAACTATTATTTTGGTTCCCAATTACTTGCTCTTTATGTTCCAAATAAAATATCAGTAAATATTTGAAGATTTTTACATATGAAAAAAAAAACCTAAATTCGTTGATGGTTTTTTTGAATGAAATATCACATCATTAAGTATTCTCTCTTTATTTTTAATCATTCTCCAATTGAATCTTCGATAAAATAATTATTTGGATCCATGTTTTCTCTACTTTTGAACCATTCTCCAACCATAGTTTTCTCTACTTCTTATCATTCTTCGATCATCTTAATTTTTCCAACTTAATATTTTGATATTCTTATTTAGAATCCCACTTCAGTTCGTCTTTTCTTTAACCATATTATCTTTTTTTTAGAATTTGGTGGGAAATTAATCCAATCCGATGTCTAGTGTGTGAGGATCACTAATAATTTGTTGTTTTATTAGTTCCGACTTAGATAAATTTTAGAATAAATCTAAGTATACAAACATTGGTTGACAACCATGTGTTGTCAAGAGTCCTACCATTGTGATGTAAAAAACAATTTTTTAAAATGAATGAAAATGATGATGCCAAACATGGTCCTTTTAGAATAGAATATTAATTTCAAGATCAACCATGCGATTGCTTTCCTCTATAAACAGCCATGAACTTGCTAGTATAGACATTATACAAGATTAGAAATTTTAAACTTCTCACACAATTGTTTATGATGGCAAAATATTTTGACTAGAATTGATTGGAGACAATCCCTGTTGGGAAAACCCCCTCCAAAAATAGGTATATGCCGCTATTTGCGACGAGCACACGGTATTCTTTAGTAAAAGGCGAAAGAATAGTTCGCTTTGTGCTCATCGCACGGCTGCATGAGTTTTCCATTCTACAGGGGCAACTATTTATAGCCTCTCATTCTCTCATCCTAATATTTTGTACCGATGTGGGATTGGTACTGACCAAAAAACGCAATAGCACTCCAACATTCCAACTAGCATAGGTTAACTCCACCAGCTGTGTATCTTATCATCATTTTTACTTCTGAGTTCATTTTTTATCAAACTACCATCAGATTAGTCAAGTTTATTTATGCCTCCGCTCAGGTTCATTTTCTCTCAGTAAGCAGCCTTTCTGTCAAATTCTTCATCAGCACAGCGCGAACCAGCTTTGTAATCGTTCCCTGGATGTTTTTGGTCTCGAATTTGAATGTACCATACGCTCTTTCTACGGTGCAGGAAGTTGGAACTCTTAACTCTTTCTGCGTGGAAGCATGGATGAGGGAATGGGCTATTGATGTCTAATTTATTAGTAATTCGTGATCACACCTCGTTTTGATGCACAAATGTTTTTGGTGTTGACTTTGAGGAGTGGTGATGTATACCCTCCAATGCCGGAACTTGGTTATCTAACTTTCTCTTCTTGGATGTATGAGTGTCGGGTGAGAGGGGAGATGCTATTACCTATCAATGGAAAAACCTCTTTATGTGTGGGAGACGTTTTAAGAAGTGCGGTCACACTCATTCACTCTACAAGTTCGGTTGGTGCCGGTTCATCATTTCAAAGATATTTTGTGCAAACTTCATCAAGAACCTTGTTAGAATTTTGACCGAGCAACTGATGCTCTTGGACTTTTCACATCTGATTTAGTATTTACCAACAAAATGAGTCCCTTCCATTCTTTTGGCCTTCTTTCTACTTCTTTTTCTTTACTTCATTCGTTTCGAGTTTAGCTGTTTAGGGTTCTTTTCAATATTGATCTTGGAGTCCACACGTGCAATTGATTATTGCTACCATGCAAAAGAAGAAACTAAAAAAAAAAAAGCTCGAGACAGGCAGACCTTCTCGATCATTTCGAGGGAAACTGAGTCTTTGGAGAGTATAGAGTTTTTATTTTTCAACTGAGTGTGTAACCTTCCGAACAGGTCTTCTGATACGTCGTTATTTTCTTTATCATAGTAAGGTTGTTACTCGAGAGGCCGACTAGGGCCTGAGTAATATAATAGTGCTGCTAATGTTCTTGGAAAACAGTTTTCATGGAACTAGCCTTCAAGTCCGGTGTTCTTTGATGTTATCTGAATCAAGTCGGTCTTTAAATCTATAGATTTCTTAGAAGTATCAGAATATCTAAAATCATTACTCTATGCTTCTACTTCTGTTTCTCTGCTACACATGAACAAAATCTCTCATCAGCCAAGAAAAGTTAAATCCAATTACTATGAAAAATATTATTTGCATAAATAAAAGAATCATTGAAATATCATGGTTATTGTTGACCTCATTTTTTGCACCAACAGAATCTCGCCACCTCTCCTCTATGCAAGCATCACATGTACATTGGAACACCCTATTAGGAGGCAAAAACCGTTGGTCGAGAAAAAGTTTGGCGATTGTTTGCACTCCGACGGTCAAATCAATGATATGATCTAAGCCTAGATCCAAAAATAGATTACTTGATTAAATAGGTCAAATCCAATTAAATAGTTGATATCGAGTCGGTCAATGTGAAACCTCTGCCACGCACATGCCTCATAATTTATAGGCGTAACAGATATAAAGTTCAAAACAGAACAGTAAAAGGAGAAGAATATGATCCAAGTATATAACATTTGCCATCCATTCTATAAATTTAATAATATATGCGGTGGCAAACCAAAATGTAGTGTAGCAAGAGAACGCTTGATATTTGATGGCAAGATACTAATGTCTCAGAATCCGACATTGGAGAAGAAGCAAAGGGAGAGGTTGAGGAGTATTACAAAACAAGACCAAGTGGGACTATTTTAAACACTTACCTGGACGGGGTCAATGGGTGATCAAGAAGGGCCATGGCCTAGGTTGGTGACCTCCATTGCACTTTGGAGGGGCACCTGCCTAAGGTCGGCCCAAGTGGTCGAGCCTCCGTCATAATTTGTGCTAGTGGGGGCCTGCGTTCGCGCGGCCCCTGCCCANGCCTAGGTTGGTGACTTCCATTGCACTTTGGAGGGGCACCTGCCTAAGGTCGGCCCAAGTGGTCGAGCCTACATCATAATTTGTGCTAGTGGGGGCCTACGTTCGCGCGGCCCCTGCCCAACTCTTCAGTTTAAGCTGTTCTATAATTTGGGTATTAATGGTGAGCTCGTAGATAACTTTCCTGCAAATTGACTAAAGGTCGTCCCCAAGTGGTTGAGTCTCTCATAATTTGTGCTAGTGAGGGCCTGTTATGTTAAATTTTCTTTTTTATAGTTAAGGTCAATGGGCCAGGGGTTGATCGAAGATGAGATTATACAAGCAAGATAGGCCTCCCACGAGTAATGTGAGATCAGAAGCAGTCGGCTCAAGATTGTCCAAAAAACAAAATGTATTAAATTCACAAGCAAAATCAACTGCTTCCCTTGATAGAAAGATAACTGTTATAATTGACAATTAATATGTACAAAATTTTTGTAGCAGAATCACGTTTTCATCAATCTTAAACAATTAGTCTCCAACTTATTGGTACTCAACATCAATCATCAGGAAAACCTAGAAACCTGTTAATGAACTTAGCAACGGGGGTTGCATCACCCGGTTGATACACTATAAGAGAATCTGGATTCATTTCTGAGATTGTCTGATAGAGCGTTTGAGGACGAGCACAAAACAAATGCTTTCTCTCTGCTAGTTCTTCTGCCAGCTCACTTTGATGATTATCCATCAAATCCTCATTAACTACCACAATTAGAGGTTTTTTGAGCCGCAATGACTCAAATATGCTCCCTGAACCTGCAAAACCAGATAAAATCTGATTAAATAAAGTCGGATTGCGACATCCAACAAAATGTCTTACTAAACATTTGAAGAAAAACTGGTTACATGGACCAAGAAATGGTCACAACCTCGGATTACAGAAAGTAAACCTAAATAAATATATCAAACAGTCACCAGGATCGAGACATCATCCCAATTTGATTTTTAAACATGAAAAGAAAACAGTCATCGACCTATTACTTTTTTGCCGAAAGTATACAACAAAAGATGGTGATTTTTTATCACGATTATTATTGCACCAAAAAGTTCAACCACCTAAGTAATAGAGGACTAGGAGCATGTTTGGTAAGTGATTATAATTTAATCATTTCTGGTCAAACGCATTTTTCATCCACACATTTCGTAGGACCCACTACTACCACCCACTTATTATCCTCACATTTCATAGGGCCTAGAATTTATAATCACATATTTTAATTTAATCACTTGCCAGTTGCCAAACATGAACTAAAATTGATTTTGAGTTTTTTTATACATTTTCCCTGGTGGTCTTCATTTTTAATAGTTAAGAATTAACATAGTACTGCCCCCTATAAAGTAGCAAATATACTGTATACGGAGGAAAAAGAAAGAAAGAAAGAACCTTAACCAATTTGCCTTATGCTTTCCTCCAGCTCATGTCTAATATATGAATAGCTTAGTACATTTTTCCTAATCATGCACAAATACATTATCTATGACTCAGTCAGGAATATGAACTCAATATATACAGTGTTTACTGGAAACTGGAAAGGTGAAGTAACTTGCTAATGGGGGGAAAGGTGCAAGAAAAGCAAATGGAGAAAGTACGGATGATTGAATTACATAAAATAGAGAAAGGAGAGTTACCTGCATGACTGATAACAAGAGACGCGGATTTCAGGTAATCAGCTATGCTTGAGGAAAATGTGAAATAGTCTACGTCCACGGATCCATCTTCTCCGGCAGACTGAAAAGCATAAGAATTCTTTAGTGACATTATGCTAAGCATCAAAGTTCTGAAATAAAAGTAGGTGATGCAAACATACTCCTAATCTTCTAATCTAGCAATTTTTTCCTCAACATTACATCTTAAAAGTAGGTGATGCAAACATACTCCTAATCTTCTAATCTAGCAATTTTTTCCTCAACATTACATCTTCTAATAGATGACACATCCTAAATATTTAATGGATGAGCTAACAACACTAAAGCCCTATGTGGTTTCCATTTTCTCAAAATTCATTTCCCCCAAATGCATTTTCAACTATACATTTTACGAGACTCACAACTTTTATCAACTCATCACTTTTTATTAAAATCTATTAAAAATCTGATTTTTAGCAAAACCAAACAGGGGCTAAATGTATTGAGATATGGAGAACTTGTAAATGTATTGCTTGGATCTGCAGAGCGACTGGCCATGAGTTTGACTTCATGTGATGCTGCCTGGGAGATTTTAAACAATTCGGTTTTATATTACTCTGGCAGTGGATGAGAATAACAATTATATATGAGATGGGAAAAAGTCAGCTTCCTATTCTTCATGAGAAAGGCAACTTGTAGAAAAGAGGTAAATTCTATTATCAAGGTGGGGGACAGATTCCCATCTTCAACCAAGTCCTGTTATTTACACTCATAACTTATTCTTCTATTAAGAAACCATGCAGCTAGAGGTAAGAGTAACCAATAGATGCTAAATGTCACTCATTTAATTTTCATGAAGAAGAGAGTGGTGATTTGACTGACAAACAAGCATGGTGAAGGCCGTAGTATATCTTGCATGCAAAAACTGAAACATAAAAAAGTATCCACTTCATGAAACAATCTCTTGCATAGAGAACTATTTTCCTGCATATTGAATCACAGAAATTGGAAATTGATTGTGCATTTGAAACTATTAACTTGGTGACACATTTCAAATTTTTTTAGTTAAAGAACGGACATAAAGGTGGTTATGATAATCAGTTAAGACTATGAATGGTATCTGGGAGTCATACTTTGCGGTTATTTTAGAAGAGGAATAATGGACACGACCACCTGCATTTCACTGAAATATAACCTCATATTGAAATTTGCATTTTATCCCACCACATATTCCTTGCTGCTATTTATTCATAAATACCAAGAAATCATTAATTTCATTTCTATAAACTTATACTTGAAGTCCTAAATTAAGTGGACTGTACTCAAAAGTCCTATATATCTTCGTTGTCTATAGACAATTTCGAAAGCTATTTTTGGAGCCTGGAATAAGGCCCATATGTTGCTTTTTTCTCCATCCAAGTAGATCAGGGTGGGGAATTTGTTGCATTTAAAATCAGAATTGATACCTAATACTCGACACCATTCTTCTAAATGCCAGGATCAAGTTAATTAATACCAAGTAAAAAAAACAAGTGTAAATTAACCTTCGTGGGGATGTAGGTTCCACGTCCCATTTGAATGAGAAGGTGCGTATAGCCCTTCCTAAACAAGGCTTCTTTAACTTCTTGAGTGTCTACTGCTCTGACAAGAGAATCAAAACATGTTGTTCCAACCGTCACGAAAACCAATCTCTTGGAGTTCATGTTATGGTCAACCTCACTCATTATATTGTTTAGATTCTCTCCACCTTAATCACTTCAATACATAGAATTGTTGATAAACATCACATATTTCTTGTTATGAACGCAATAAATGCAAAAGAAAGAGGCACTTTTCAAGACAAGGGCCCTGCATAGGAAAATCAACGACACTGTTAGCTTAAAGTCTACTGATAAATCAGAAAATTCTCTATTTTCATGTTTTTGGCTATGCAGAAAAATAGACTCATATTATTTTTTGAACAAATCATGCTCAGACAGAAAAAAAGTAGAAAACATATAATGAAGAATAGAAAAAATGGAGGAGAAATGGACAGAAAGAAAATAGAGGAAGGCTGATTGAAGCACAGGCAAGGCTTGCAGCAACTGCACCGCAAGAAGAATGAAAAATGGAGAGTTTTTCACAAATAACATATTTTTCATCAGGGTTTCTTGTTATCATATTAGTTCTTGAAAGAAAAAGATTAATTTGATTGCGCTCATTTCTGGCCAATGCCCCCCTGTGCACTTCTATCTCCAAAGGATTATTCTTAGCATTAAATTTCTCTTCCTTTCATTAACATTAACATTAACATGCACATGATCCTTACACTTCCCTTCCAAATTTGGTTACCCTTAAATTTAAATATATAAATTGAATAGATAAAAGGGAAAAATAATAAATAAAACATCCCCACAGCGGCCAAACCCCTCCACCCCTGCAGTCCCCTCCTCCCTCAGCCCCACCCGGTTCAAAGCCATTTTCAATACTATATTAAATTATGGGATTCGTGCAGGAAAAGAATTTCTTAACATTAGAGTTACTTATCTAAATAATATCTAGTAACAAAAAAAAGAGGCACAGTTCGATTATGAGCATGTTTGGCTAAGTTTGAATGCTAGGCAAGACCATACTGTCAAGAAAAGGCTGAAACTTCTTGTAGAATTTAAGCTTTAGACAAGCACGATGTCGATGAACAATCATGATCCAAAACTCGGGAAATCTCAAAGAACATTGGAAATAAAATCTGCTACCAATTTATCCCATAGTTATAAAGCAGATATTATTTGACCACTATTGATTAAGTTATTGAGATGGGAAACTGAAGGGTAATGGACAAAATTGGATCTGGGTTATCACACAATCAAGAAAGAAAAAAGAAAAGAAGGAAATCTTATTATTGTTGTTAATTATTGATTACACTGGATAAAGGAACGGAAAGAAGAACGATCAAACCTAGTGGAAATGGAGCCGCCTTCACAAGGGAGAATCAGATCTAAGACGGAGAAATATATATTCAGTATTAAACCTGATTTAACATTGAAAGAGGCTTTGCAGATGGAACTCTAGCACTGGTGAAGATGGTGTTCATTGTTCCAAAACAACTAACCAAACTTTAAAATTTACTGATTGAACCCTATTTTAAAATTGGTGGAACAAAAGGATCGAACTCAACTCGACCCATAAATGACTCGAACTCGTTTTGAGATGAGTCATAAACATAATCAAACTCCCTTTTTTTTTTTTTTTTCCTTCTATTGGACTCGTGTCGGTGAAGTGCCTCTATTAATGGTAGGAAAAACAGGGAAACCTAAACAAGTTCTTCGAGTTTGAATTGAAACTTAAGAATCAACTCTTTGAATTAAGGTTATGAACAGGGACGGACCCAGGAAATTTTTCCAGTGCTAGCGGTAAAAAAATAAAAAAATAAAAATCACCTATGTTCTATCATAAATAGCATTACCCATAGAAATAAGGCTTAATTTTACAATTAATTTCCTCAATTTCAGACTTCTATAGGAGAGTATATCAAACATGTCTTTCCATAATTCCAT
>CAIGRS010088779.1:0-12120 GCA_903798395.1 Fraxinus floribunda | reverse complement strand
ATGTGCCCTGGGGCACCAAGGCCCTTATTTTGTACAATAATCAAGCAATATAGAAAATATATTCTTCGTGGTATCAGATCTAGGTTCATCCAAACCTAGCCCTCAATGACAGAAGACGCCACCAACAGTAAGGTGTCAATGACCTCTGAATCACTAAGCGGCGAGACAGAAGATGTTTCCATCATGGGTTTGATTGGAACTGAGAATTCATCCTTTCGGGTTACAGTAGAAAAACTGAATGGAAGGAATTTTCGTGAATGGGCTCCGTCCATAAATTTGGTGGTTGACGGAAAGGGAAAACTTGGGTTTCTAATCGGACAAACAAAGAAGCCAACAGATGCGGTCCTTCTACAAAAATGGAATTTAGAAAACTCTGTGGTGACAACATGGCTGGTAAATTCTATGAAACCTTCTATTAGAAAAACCAACCTATTTCTACCAATAGTAAAGGATGTTTGGGATGCGGTTCGAGAGATGTATTTCAATGCCGAGAATTTGTCTCAAATTCTTGAAATTAAGGCCCAACTGTGGCAATCAAAGCAAGGAGACAGAGATGTTATGGACTATTACCTGGAGATGACCGCACTTTGACTAGAACTTCTTGACCTGAGCACCGAAGAAGACTGGGAATGACAAAACAATAAAAATCGTGGATAACAATCGTCGATTGATTATAAAACAAAAAGACCTAGGGATATATAAAACAACCCCTAGCCTATTTAATTCCAAACAGAAAGAGAAAATCTACAAAATCTTCTCTAGTCTACAAACACCTGGTCCAACTTCCACGAATGGTCCTTCAAGTTTCCTAGCACACAGATAATTTTTTAAGAGCTATTAAATCAACCACTCAGTCTAAAACCCCTTGGATTATTAACTCTGGATTATTAACTCTAGAGCATATGATCACATGATAGACTCTTTATCACCTGTTTTCCTCATATTCACCCTGTGTTGGTAATCTTAATGTTAAAATAGCAAATGGGTCACTCTCGTCAACCGCAGGAAAATGGAGTATTCAAATCTTTGATTCTATAATCTTAGAATCAGTCATTCTATCTTGTAATTTATTATCAATAAGACAATTGACAAAAAATTCCTACTGTTTTGCTAACTTCTTCTTATCTCATTGTATTTTTCAAGACCTATCATTAGGGAAGATGATTGTCAATGCTAAGTGTTGATCTATCATCAATCTTATATTTTGATTATAACAAATAAATTATTTTTACATCTAATATTTATATTCGAGTCTTCATTGTTACATGTTACGAACATGATGGAAATCGAGCATTCACCATCAAGTTTGGAAATCGAGCATTCTCAATCGGGGTACTCGCAGTAAAACAATCGGAGACTACACTTCAGTCGAAAATATTAGAACCATGAACTCACTTGTAAAAGTAAAATACTTTAATCTTTAGCAATGACTCGTTGAAAGCTCAAGTGACGAATTTTTATGCACGATAAAAGTTTACTTTTTTTAAAAATCGTTTGCACAAAAATTATTTTTCAAATGTAAGAATTTCAACTTAATTTTCAATCCATTAGCACCACTTACCATGGGAATTCCAAAGCCTACCTTGTCAGAAAATAAAAAAGAACAAATCGGAGATAATTTGTTCTAAGTCCATCCGGACGTCCAGTTTACCTCCAACGATCACATTTTTGACCATTTTGATTTCTAACGAAGTAACGGCTATCAAATCGTCCAGTACTGTTCCGGACGTCCGGTTTAACAGAAAATTTTATAAATATCAACTCGCTTGCCATTCATAAACACAACAAAAGAGTATTCAAGTGAGATTCCTTTGAGCAAAATTGTGTTAATTTCTCATATCATTTATTATTATCAAATCATTTTAGATTTGAAATTTTTTTTTATCAAAGTAACTTTTAAAATCACTCTACATATCAAAGTTTTTCTTACCTAACACTTGAACTTCATTCATTGCTATTTATTAAAGTGTTAGCCTATTTCTTTATTGGTACTTAATTGTGATCATATCATTTATTAATAGAGAAGTTTCAATTTGTAAAATCATTTTTTTTAAACTTGTGGGTCGTGTTGAGGCCTCGTAAAGCTTAACGTTGTATAAGGACCGATGCTCCTTGCTTGTAAGTTACCGAAAGTTTTGTAAAGGGTTGTATAACACCACAAGTCAATCAACATAATAAAATTGGCTTTGCTGTGCCAGATAGCTTGGTAACAGAGGAAGTATATCATTACGTTGGATCGAACCTTCATAATTATATTGTTTGCATTATCTATCCCTATTTACTTATTGCTTCATATTCATGCTTATTATTTGAATTAATCTATCAAGTTATTATAGATTAATTTTTTGAAAAAAGCTTAAAAAACCAATTCACCCCCTATTGGTTAGCTATTCTTGGATTATCAATTGATATTAGAACAAGATGCTCTTTTAAAATTAAGACTTTATATTCTCGAACAATGACTAAGCATAACAACCTTTAAAATCTCGAGGGGCATTCCACAAATCGATCTCCTGTCTTTAATGGCACACATTATAATTATTGGAAAGTTAGAATGATAATTTACATTCAATCAATAGATTGTAATATTTGCAAAGTCGTTGAATATGGTCCTTATGTGCCCACCAAGATTATTAAAATTGATGGAAAACCCTGTCAATCTATTCCTAAACCTAGAAAGGAATATGATGAAATGATAAAAGAAAATTGTCCTTGAATGCTAGAGCCAAAAACCTACTTTATTGTGCCTTAGATAAAAATGAGTTTAATTGTAATAGCACATGTGACTTTGCATATGATATATGACATGCTTTAGAAGTCACTCATGTCGGCACGAGTAAGGTAAAAGAAACCAAGATAAATCTCTTGGTCAAAGGATTTGAAAATTGGAATAAGCTATTTGTACATAAAATTCTACCTAATCTTTGACATAATTGACAAGTGGAGGCCCCCTATTGGAGGGGTGCCTAGGCCCACAGGCACCCCTCCAATAGGGAGCCTCCACTTGTCAATTATGTCAAACATTAGGTAGAACTTTAGGTTGATGTAGCATAACTCTTGAAAATTTATTTATGAAACAAGATGAACCTATTGTTGACATGATTACTTGCTTCATCAATATTGTTAATGGTCTCAAGGGCTTTGATCGTAAATTTACTAACGGTGATTGTGAAGGAGTGTGAATGACTCTACTATTTAGAAGAGACTGATGTGACTAAACAACATAAAATAACATTTTGTATTTCTACATTTGCCCCTAGAAATAGTGAAAGTATTTATGGTATTTTAGAATGGGTCGTCCAAATTTCAGTACTTGAAACGTGTACTTCCTTCAATTTCTCAAATAAATAGTTGGTTGATCTTCAATGTGAAATTTGTGAATTTGCTAAACATCAACGTACATCATTTCCGAAATCTACATACAAACCATCAAAACTTTTCACCATGATCCATAGTGATGCGTGGGGGACCTCAAGAACTTCAAACCGTACTTACACTAAATGGTTCGTTACATTTATTGATGACCACACTCGAATATGTTGGGTTTAGCAGCTAAAATAAAAACTAGATGTTTGTTTAGTGTTCATCAATTTTCACTCTATGTTTCAAACACAAATCCAAATTCTCCGCACTAATAACGACACAAAATAACTCAATAAAATCGTGTGGGACTTCCTTCAATTATATGGAATAATTCATCAAAGTTCATGCGTCACCCTTCCCAACAACATGGTGTTGCTGAAGTTAAAAATAAACATCTTTTCGAAGTAGCTCATGCCTTGATGTTTACCACAAACATGCCAAAAAAATTATAGAGAGATGCTATCTTGACATCCACACACCTAATTAATAGAATGCCTAGCCGGATTCTAAATTTCGAAACCCCTCTCCAAAAATTTCAAAAGGTCTTCCCTACTTCTCGGATTAGCTCCTATCTATCCGTAAGAGTATTTGGATGTACTGTATTCGTCCATGTTCATCCTTGGCACAGATGTAAACTTGATCCCAGAGCTATTAAATATGTTTTGATTGGTTAATCTCCTACTCAGAAAGTCTACAAGTGCTATGATCCTTCCACAAATAAAATCTCTGTAAGTCTAGATGTCACATTCTTTGAAACTACTCCTTACTTTCAAAAAGCCTCTCTTCAGGGGTAGACGCTACATGAAGATCGTTTTTAGACTTTGATCTCTCTCCTTTTGAGCCTACTATGGACATGAAACCTAACATACTACCTGAGTATGCATCTAATAGAAGAAAACTTGAACTTAGGAAAAGATGTAGGAAAGCAAAGTGATAAGGAGATACTAGTTTATTCAAGAAAGCCAAAATCAAAGTACAAGGAGAGTCTCACACCTAAAGCACCAATAGAATCAAAACCGATGATAGCTCCAAATCCTCGTCATCCATCAGATATTGACCTACCTATTGCTCTCAGAAAACAAACTCGACCATGTACTCTCTACCTTATTTCAAAATTCATGTCTTATAATGCTCTATCTACAGGGTTTCGTGCTCTCACATCTCACCTTAACATTACAAAAAATTCAAGAGATATTCATGAAACCTTAGAACTTCCAAAATGGAGGAAAACTATTGAAGGAAATGCTAGCACTAGAGAAAAATGAAACTTGGGAGTTGATATTTTATGACGCATGAATGCTAAGAATGGTGAGAAAAAATGTGTAGTTTGAACCCTTATCCCAAATGAGTAATATTTTAGAACACAATAAAAATGATTGTCAATTTGATTGGACAATTCTCTCAGTATTAAAGGGAGGAATTAAAAAGCTAAAAATAATGTACAAATGCATCATCATCTAAATCCTTGCAAAAGATCATTCGAACTAGAAGTTCGAAAGATAATTCATTTAGATACATTTACTGATCAAATAAATCAATAATATCTCACACATTAGTTTTAAATATTCCAACTCGAATTAATGTCCTAGAGGACAATTAGTTAATATGATATTTGATGGATGTTACAGGTCAGATCAAACCCGTCACTTCACCCTCCAATGTCGCTGCCACGCCACGTGTCGGCCGAAGCGATTACGCATGGAACGAACTGATTGCATTAACCGAAGTGATTACATCAGGGGCGAACATCAGCGACATCGCGGATGCAAAAGCCTGTACTCTGCTTCTGCCCTGCCAAATTTGCTTCACCTCGCCCGACAGAGATCCCTTGCACAATCTTTCTTAAGTCAAATCATTGACTAACGGGACATGTGGCAGGACCTAAATGGTCAAATCAGCAGCTTTATTCAGAAACATTTAATGCCGCCAACCTAAGGACTGATGGATTGATACCTAGGATGGGACGAGCCTGGGGAATTCGGCAACACGTGCTTCCTCATCCAATGGCCCTCCTTTTCCCATCCTTGGTATAAATACCCTCTCCTTGTGCCAAAAGAAGGATTCGAATCGCATTCATTTCAACTCTATAGCCAACTTTGGTATTATCTTTCTCTCCCTCATACGTTAGCACCTTTTTTCATACTTTGTCAACCTCTTCCCGGCGAGTGCTCCACCGCCGGCGAACTATTCTCCGGTTGAATCTTAAACTGACTTGACCGTCGGAGTGCTCGCGATAGCTCCCAACCCCTCCGGGAAAGGCCTCGGGTGACTGACGTTATGCCACATGTGCATGGTGGAGTTGACTTGAAGACATTCTTCTATTGGCCACGTCGGATCCATTTTTCGAGGTCAACAATGGACATCTAAAGCACAATAATATGATTCTAAAATAAAAATCTCTAAAAGAAAATGAAGCAATTAGCAAAGATAGTCCCATTAAGAAGGCATACACTATTGATGAGTATTTAGACATAACAAATTATAAAACCCCAAAAAAGGTTCGGGTATCGAATATGTTGAAAATTGAGATATTCCAATAAGTTATGTCATTATGGGAAAAGAATAGAATCAAAAATAGTAAAGAAAAAGTTGTCGATAACATTTTTTTCACACAATGCATTGCATCATATTATGAATAGCAAGGAATTGAAATAAGTTTGTCGAAACATATCGATCGAAATAATGATTGGCCAAATAAAATGACGCGAACATATTAAAATTGAATTATTAGAGAAACCTGAATTTTCTGAATTTACAGTCTAAACACATAAAGGTGTATACTTATGCGAAATGAAAATAGAAAAAAGTAAAATCGTAATATTAAATGTAACTCTTTACATAATGAATTTTATGAAAACTCGTATAAATATATAAATTATCGTGTGGTGAATGTACTCACAACTCTCTATTTCATTAGCGTGACAATGCATGAAATTTGATATGAATATAATAAATGTGATTATAGACCATTTATCTTGTATGGTTTTAATATCTTTGAAGAATTTTATGCCTGAAGCATATAATTCAAGTGCTATTATCATGAAGGGAAAATACGTGTTATACTCTTTTTCTCGACCAAGATTTTGTCCAATTGAGTTTTCCCAGCAAGGTTTTTAATTAAACTTTTGTAGTATATTCAAAAGAATAATGCATTATTTTTCCTTCATTAAAATATTTCCAACAGGACTTTCCCTAATAAAGTTTTAACGAGACATATTGTTTGTGTAATGAATGTCCATAAGTTACGAGGTATTTACCATCAAAATAATACTCTGATATACATGAAACTTCTAAAGAGATCAAAAAGAGCTTTTTTCAAATCATCATATTACTATTCATAAAAAATTAATAAATATTTTGTATGAAGACGACATTATTTGAAGACATTGATGGGCAAGATATCAATATTGAAGACATTGATATACAAAACATGAATCGCTTGATACAAGAATTGAAATCATGAAAAGTAGATGTACACTTTTTCCTTCGATCCAATTTTGTCTCACTGGGTTTTCTTGAAAATGTTGCAACGGGACAACATTTTATTACTCCAAATTATTTGTACCTTTTTTTTTTTTTTTTTTTTTTTTCATTTGTTGGCATTTTTGTCTCATCAAATTTTTGCTAAACAATGTTTTAATAAAATAGTTATTATGCAAATAATCATCAAATGGGGAGTATTGGAAAATTATAAGATAAATATTGATGATTATATAGTATTATCAACGTGCATAAATGAATCTTATCTAGTTTAAAGAGTTCATTTCATTCCAATTGTACCGCTCATTTTGAGCCCTATAAATTCAAATCTTGATTCTCAATAAAATACACTTGAATTTTAACTCTCTACTTTTCTCTCTCTTTATTCTCTATATTTCTCTTTTATTCATTTTATTTTATAACACTATATATATTTATTTAAAAGAGATTAGTATTTTTTAGTGGTGGCAATCGAGCCGAGCAAGCGAGCCGCCCATGAGCCACTCGAGCTCGTCAAAAAACGAGCCCGAGCACGAACCGAGCAGAGGGCTCAGTAGACGAGTCGAGCCTAGTCAGCAAGCACGAGCCGAGCGGCTCGTCTAGGCTAGCCACGAGCCGCTCGCCTATTTTATTAAAAAAAAATTTCAAAAACCGGACGAGTCGCGAGCCGAGCGGGTGCTCGGCTCGCCCGAGTATGGGCCGAGCCGGCTCTACCATTGCCACCTCTAGTATTTTTCTTTTCTTTTCAGAGTGACTTTCCTAAAATGCCCTTCATTCATAATTCAATACTACACACCAACATGCTCTCATGAATCATTGTCCATCACCCAAGGACAAACAACAAAGCTCCAACTTCACGAGATCAAAGCCTAACTCAAATAGTAAAAGAGAAATATTATTAAGAAAATGACAGGTTCGAATTTGATTCGTCGAAGATGGTGAAATTTCAAAAAGATAAATAAAAAAAATACTCCAACTCGACTAATCGACAATTTTGGCACAAAAATTAATGTAACAAGAGCACCAACCTTTCAAATATCATTTATTCTCTTTCATCATCCTTGTAAGTGTTCAAGACAGATCGAAATGTACATAATTTGTTCATCCACCATGTGGTTAACCACTTAGTCGAAGATTCCATCAGTCAATGAATATAAGAACTAAGCCGCTCTCCCGAATCATAATTTAAACTTTCCACCGGCAAAATATATACACATTGTGGGATATCATATATCCCGGTGAGTACATCTCTCCACTGACATCATACTTTTGAGCGCTTTAAGTAGACCAATACACCGATGCTTGTAAGAACAACTGCTCCTGAAAAAATCCCAGAGCCAAGAGCGAAACGTCCAGCTCTCCCCACAGTGGCAAATTCCAACTGCTGCTTTGTCATAACACCACTTGAATCATGGTACTCCACATGCAATCTCAGAACCTTGCATATATGAAAGTAATAGTGACATCAAAGAATGTCCAAAGGCATAGAACATTATTAGAAGTCAGTTAAAATTCAGAAGTTCTAGACAGCAAACTGAAGTTCTAATTCACAAAGCTAAGTTCCTAAGACCAACAGTTGTAAACTTTTACGAATGATACCAATATCCTCATCACTAGAAGATAATTTGGAACGCATGCAATAAAAGTTCAGAATTTTAGTTAGACAGTATGAAATAGTAATTTTGATGTCACAATCACAGAAATAACAATAGGAGTGGCAGGCCGTAAAATTATGTTCACGGTGCCAATTAATGTATGGTCCATTTTTGACTTTTTGCTTAAAAAGCAGAAAACAAATTCACTTCTAAACAACAGCTCCTCCGATATGGATTGCATTATGAGTATAACTATTACCCATCAAGCGTGCCATAATTTTTGGGATACTCTCAAGAGTCTGAGCTATTGCCCATGGCCCCGTGGGTCCACTTTGTGGTGGGTGGAGGGCTGTCTCAGCAGGAGAGCTTGTTTGGATTTCATTATGATCACGTTATAAAATTTAAAGTCAAAATCAAACATTAATTTTAATCACACATTTCGTGGGACTCATTACTCCTCTTCATTATAATCTCATTATAATTTTCCCAAACAAGCATTTAGATCAAAAGAAAAGATCTCGTTTCCCTTCTTAGATGAATCCCCCTACTCACGGAAGAAAGAGACTATTAGAGTGTGTATATAACCACTCTCTAGATAGTTCCTCTTTCGGTTAAGCTGTTGACACGACTAGATTCTGTAACTAATTTTCTATTGTAAGAGTCCACTTGTACAGTTATTTATAGACAGCTGCATAGCTGAGTATTCCAATGAAAATTTCATTTTTCTTCCATCTCTTCTTTTCTGAACGTAATATGGTATCAGAGCAAGCGTGTTGCGTTCATCTTCTTCATTGATACTGACATAATTCTGCAAGATTAGTTTGATCTCTATTCTGAGCTTCGAATGGAGTTCACTCAGTCAGTAAACTTTCCTGATCCAAAGCCATCTGCAAGCAAGTCTGCTGTTGATGATCCTTCTAGCCCATATTTCTTGCATCATTCTGATAGTCCAAGATTGATATCTATTTCTCAGTAACTTACAAGAGATAACTATGCCACTTGGAGTCGTGAGATGATGATAGCTTCGTCTGTGAATAATAAACTTGGATTCATTGATGGTTCCATAACCAAACCTGAAGGTGATGATTCCGATTTACTTAATTCCTGGACTAGAAACAATAACATTGCCATCTCTTGAATTTCAAATTTTGTATCCAAAGAGATATCTGCTAGTATAATCTTCGCAACTTCAGCTTATGAAATCTGGATTGATCTCAAGGATCGATTTCAACAAAAAAAAAAACAAAAAATGGACCATGAATCTTTCAATTAAGGAAAAAATTGATGAGTCTTGTTCGAGATCAAAACAATGTCAGTGTTTATTTTACCAAACTCAAGACCATTTGGGAAGAATTGAGTAATTACAGACCTAGTTGTTCATGTGGGAAGTACACTTGTGGGGGTGTGAAGGAGTTAACCAAACACTACCAAATGGAATATATAATGCCATTTCTTAGGGGACTAAATTACTCGTTTTCCTAAGTCACAACTCCTTATGGGTCCATTACCACCAATTAATAATGTATTTGCCTTGATTGCTCAAGAAAAACATCAAAGGAAGATAGGTACACAAGCTGCCCCTAGTCCTGACCAAAATGGAGCCATGGCCTTTGCTTTTAAAACTGATAACAACAAAGGGGTTGGTGGTTCTGGAACATACAATATCAACTCGAAGTTTGGAAATGCTGGAAACAACAAGGACGGGCCATTTTGTCCTCACTGCAATTATCATGGTCATTCAATTGACAAGTGCTACAAAATACATGGATATCCACAAGGTTACAAATCCAAACAGAGAGATAATCCTCACAATTCTTCTAGCTTCAATTTAGTTATTCCACAGAGTGAAAGGAAGTAGCAGGTTTGTTGGATTCTAAGCGCAAGAGATTAAAAAAAATCAACACAAGTATATAACGTAGTTCAGCGATGCGCCTACGTCCATAAGGAGCGAAACGGATATTTTATTCAATATGAATAATAAGGTTACATCATTAGTATTTATACTAACTCTAGCCCAAACTCAAGCCTATACAAAGACTTTAGAGCCCGTACAAGAAAATACATTTGTACCATATCGCGGAAGCGTTGTCCCTGCACCCGAACTCATTCAGTGTCCCTGACAAACAAATAGTGAATTAAACCCACACAAGGCCGATGTCGTCGCTCCGCTCCCCTCACTCCACTCTGCTCAGTCATCTATTTTGATCCAGTAAACATGTGTTCCACTCTATATAAGCCATGTATACAAGAATCTCCACCTTAGCGAATATTCACCCCTTCGGAGAAAACACTGAAGCAAACATAACCTAGGAAAAACACACCATTTAGGACCAATAGGTTAGGACACATCCTCTCTATCACCTAGAGATGTTGATCATGTTCAAGCAATGCTTGAACTTATCAATTGTGATTGGCTTTGTCAACATGTGTTGCATTCTCCGAGATATGCACCTTCTCCAACAACAATTCTCCTGAAATAACCAACTCCCTTATCGTATGAAATCTTACATCAATGTGTTTAGTTCTTGCATGATAAATTTGATTTTTTGTTAAGAAGATGGCGATATGACTATCACAACACAGCTTTATTCCATCTTGCTTGATTCCAAGCTCCTTGACAAGCCCTCTCAGCCAAAATGATTCCTTAGCTGCCTCAGTTGCTGCCTTATACTCTGCTTCAGTTGTAGATAATGCCACAAGTGACTCCACCATAGATCTCCAACATATAGGCCCACCTGCAAGTGTGAAAACATAACATGCTATACCTTCTGTCATCCAAGTCACCTGCATAATCTGCATCTACGTATCCCTGAACTGAAACATCATCATGTTGTCTCTCAAACATGATCCTACACTCCACTGTACCTTTCAAATACCTGAAAATCCACTTTACTGCTCTCCAATGCTCTCTGCCGGGATTGGCCATATACTTGCTCACCACACTGACTGCATGTGCTAAATATAGTCTAGTACACACCATTGCATACATCAAACATCCCACTGCACTGGCATAAAGCACTTTTGACATCTCTGCAATTTCTTCTTCATTCTTAGGGCATTGATTAATAGACAGTCTGAAGTGATTTGCCAATGGCATACCCACTGGTTTTTCATCGGACATACTAACCTCTCCAACACTTTCAAATAATTATTTTGAGACACCTATAATTTTCTGGCCTTCCTATCTTTTGTTGATCTACATGTCAATAATCCGGTCCCAAATCTTTCATGTCAAACTTACTGCTCAACAAATACTTTAATCTGTCTACCTCATTCATGTTCTTAGCAACAATTAACATATCATCCACGTACAACATCAAGAAAATACATGAACCATCCTCAAGAACTCTGTAGTAAACACAACAATCATACAACGACTGTGTAGCGACCGAAAAAAAAATGTTATGTCGTTTTCAAATAAGATTTTCTTGTATAACTTGAAAATAATTTGAATTATATTATGATGTCGCTATGACATTCCTAAGATTTAAATTAAAGCTTTGGTTACGATAGTAAAGTTGTGTACACTTGTCTTAAAATTTGTAAGATGTCAAAATTTTCTTTTTAGACGACTCATCCTATATTAATTACCACCTATGTCAAGTCCTTCAAATCAAGATTTGATACACTTATTATTTATGCCAAATAGCCCTTAAACATGATTTTGCCCTCCAAATCATTT
>CAIGRS010088742.1:0-10315 GCA_903798395.1 Fraxinus floribunda | reverse complement strand
TGGAATAGTAGATTGATAGAGAATGTGTGGTTTAAAAAGAAGGAAAAGTTATGATGTGATAGAAAATATTATTTTATTAAAGAATGTGTGGTTGAAAATGAATAGAAGAATGAGAATGAAAAAAATAATGTGTACCAAACAGTGGCTGAAAATCTAATTTTAATCACTATCCTACCTAGGCCTAGTACATGGGTAAATTGGAGTCATCAATTAATTGAAAATGTTAAAACATCACCAAAAACACTATTTAAACATGAGATATTCTCTATTTTAAAAATTCATCCTTTAAAATCATACCCCAAGAAATTCTTTAAATCAAAATTTTAATTTATAGAGCGCATTTGACTCTCCAAAATTGAAAAGTTAAACTCAATCTTTATAATTAAATGTATTCAAAGTGTTTCAANATCAATTAATTGAAAATGTTAAAACATCACCAAAAACACTATTTAAACATGAGATATTCTCTATTTTAAAAATTCATCCTTTAAAATCATACCCCAAGAAATTCTTTAAATCAAAATTTTAATTTATAGAGCGCATTTGACTCTCCAAAATTGAAAAGTTAAACTCAATCTTTATAATTAAATGTATTCAAAGTGTTTCAATTTTTAATGTGGGAAAACAATGAAATAATCTAAATAAAAGCTAGCTAAAATAAAAAAAATAAAAATTTCTCGAGTATTAAAATTAAATATAAAGAGTTTGTTATAGTAGTTCAAAATTTTAATTCTCTAAATTTATAAATTGATAGAACATACTCTTTAAAAATAGAGTGTTTCTTAAATATGCTCTCATACCATTGCAACTGCACAAGGAATCTTATCTAAAGACGCCATGCTGCTATCACGAGGCGTTTAGACTAAATAATAGATTTCAAAATTCACATCAATTTGACCATTGCCTTTAGTTCTCAACACCCGCCTACTAACCCAAACATCATATAGCACAAAAACCAAGAGCCAAGCACCACGTGTTCCCGGAGGAACCACAACCACGCTTTACTCAAAACCAACTTGTTCTCAACTTGAGCAAGGTGAACCTAACTGCCTTATGGGCCTATACCCCTAATTTTGAGAATTAAGCTGAAGCTAATTTATATCAAATTGAAAGAAACAAAAGGTTATAGTTTTCTTTGGACCTACGAGATCAAAACATAACTATGTCTATCTGCCCTTTTGGAACTCGGAAGTATGTTGCTGCATTGAAGCATACAGTAGAAGTTCAAGATATGGAATACGTGATATAAGCACATATGCCAACAAATCAAATGTTATTCTCCGATCGGCATGTCCTGAAAACTTCACCTCGCATAACGTCAATTGGTGTGTGTTCGTGGGTGTACCGCTCAGGACCTTGATACATGCCTGTCTTTTCCAAAAGATGAAGCGATTCGTCCCTGCCAAATCTTGAGGCGTAGAGCTTGAAATACTCGATGTCCTAAAAGAGCCACAACAGTAAAGTAGTAGAAATGTAATTAGAGCAAAATTAGAGAGTGGGGTAAACATCATTCACAAGCTCCCACTCCCATTGGAAATAGTAATAATAAGAATGAAATCGAGATTTAAGGCTAATAAATTGCTTCCAGATTTGAGTTAAATACAACAATCATCATAATATTTGCAAGAAGAAAGCACCATGGTAGGGAACTTTTATCATTTAATTCGTGAGTTCAAAGTCTAGGAAGCACCATCATGACTAAATAAAAAATACACCACCACTGTGACTAAGAGCGTTACAATTAAGACAAGGGCAGAAATAATTGAACCTGAAAAAGTACCTGCAAGCCACTTAAAAGCCGTTCTAGTCGTAGAGAAGCAACAGGTTCCTGAGAAGAAGAGAATACTTGACCAGGGTAATACAAGACCCCATCACCTGGAGGGAGGCCACGCCTAAATTTAATCTGGAACGTGTATAAATGTGAGAAATGGCAGTGACACGTATTAATCGAATTAGAAAATTTATGTCACAGTGGCATGCGACAACCTCAGCACTAGGAGATGTAGCTTTCTCATAGCAATTGGCACCCCAATACAGAAAACCGGTTCCACCTTCTTTCCATACGCGCCACATTACTGCACGGTGTTGTGTGCCTCGCATCCCTAGATGCCAGTTAGGATGTGGATCAGATGGTCCCATGCACACATATGTCCACCACTCCTGTAAAAAGCATATAAATCAGGATGAGACAATGGGAAAAACAAACCAACATCTGGCCCGGATCAATTATTTTTACGCCAGTACGAGGGGTCAACTCACGATTTAAATAACCCCACTTGGAAAGATAGCATAAAAACTCAATATATAAAGTACTTTCACTGTTGTTACATGTAATCCATTCAAATAATCAAAATATATTTCGAAAAGGTATTGTAAAACATCTAATATTACAAAGATAAAATTAAAAAGTTCACATTTGGCCTAGCATGTAATTGTTTTAGATTTTCTCAACTAGTCTTGAGCCATGACCCCAGCTTCATCCTCTTTGTGTTTCGTAATGCATTGAATAGTTTCCATTGTTCTCATTATTCTGCAGAAGAGAGCTTGAAAATAGCTACTGTTATCATTTTGTTTTAATGCCATTTATTTACTATATCTTCTGTATCACATTGTATGATAAATTGTAATGACAATGGACATTCCCCATCTAGCCCTTTCGCACAAGGGCTATATTTACATGTACACTCATCCACACTGTCCACTTGGGGCTGGACCCCGACCTGGATTAAATTTGCATCCCCACCTATATGAACTCAAGACTTCCCCCTTAGGAGAGGCTCAAGTTGAAAGTTGGTATCAATTTGGCAAGTTGCTCATCAAATGTCTATTCCTCTGAATACAGTGTCTAAGCATATATGATGGCAAATCACAAAAACATCTTCCAGAGACGTTGCATTCTCCATATCAATGACACATTCTCAAGAAAACATTACCTCGCCATTTTCAGGTTGTATTTCTGCAATGATATCCTTAGCCAGCTCTTCACGGTTACCAATCACCCATTCGCTGCAAGGAAGAAAAAACACTGTCAGCTTTCCACTAGCAACAGATATTGGAGACATGTCAACTTGTTTCGAGTAAATAAAGAAAGAATCTAGTCATCAACCATATAGAAGAAATAATAATATGTAGGTAAACTAACTTCTTTCTGCGTTGCATAATCTGGAATAATAAAGCAAGATTCATGTGATCATTTAACATTAAAGGATGAGAACTTAAATTATTTCAAAGAATTCTGCACCATTTGTATCCTGAATCATACTTTTGGCCAACAAGAAGTAAAAAATATGCAAGCAACTTGGGCAATTGGGACGTGCTTTTCATTTGATCGTGAGCCCTTATTGGGAGAAAAGATAAATAGAGTCGAATTCATTCTTCCTGCACAGTACATATAGAGAGGGGGAGGCACAAATAGAACTTTTTACCAAAAATCTAATCCATTAGGTAGTTCGTTCTAATATGTATTTAGAAGGCAGTTTTTCTTTTCTAAGTGACTAAACCAAAGAGAAGACTACTTCTAGTCTTCTACCGACACAAATCTTTTGAAAATTCTATTCCTCTTTTACAAGTTGCAGCAACAAGAAGGGTAAATAAAAACTGAATCTGAGTCTTCTACATCTTTAGTATATTAATTTATAGCATCCTAGATACAGGGTGAGACCAGGATGACAGTAGAAGAAAGCATGGTGGTTAGGGCAGGTGCGACAGAATGATCCTAGATAGGAAAATAAGCTTCTTCCCTTCATTTTGTCTAAATAAACATCAACAAACTAACCCTTCTGATCCATATATTTGGCATCACCTACATAAATCCTATTTCACCAATCTATTCAGTCTGGAATACCCACTGCAATCAAATGCTTCTCAACCAAAACAGGTCATGTTAATTTTTGACTACCTCTCCCTCTTCTAATATGTTCTACCAGAATGATTTCCATCTTATATCGGCAGCTTCATTAGGTCTATGAAAAGCATGCCCAATTGTCTAAGTTCTTCCTGAAATTTATCCTCGATATTTGCCCCTCCACTTGTAGGTGTATATTATCATTTTTTTTCTTGTGTTTAGTATTGCCACACATCTACATTTAATGTCCACACCTTATTCATACCCGAACCGAAATATCCTAAAGAAGTCGCTCTTCAGGACTATATGATATTCTATATTGACTTGCTATAATCTTCCCATTTATTGTTCGCCATATCTATAAACTAAGGTTGCTTTTTCACCCAATCACTCATGAGAAAAAGAACTTCAATAAGGCCGTTTAAGTTTCTACCTTGTACTTTGGAAGGAAGGAAATTGTAAGCCAACTGTAGGATGAACCCTCAAATTATCCCTAAACAAGGTAATTTAATTCCTAGGGGAGGTTGAATCACACTATCATAATTACCTCCTCTCCCGGGCTGGGATGTGAATAGCAAAACAAATAGATAATGGATGTTTGCAAGTACAGCAGAAGAAACCTCCATAATCCATAAGCAGCAAACCAAAATTATTTTTTCACCTTTCAGACAATGTACACATCATGGTATACCATACACAACAGACTCCAATTGATAAAAGTGAAAGGAAGGAGCATGTGGTAAATGTAGGAGTGTAGGTACATATACAAGATGCTCAGAAAGTTCACTTAATGCAGCTAATCTCCCTTCTCCACTCCAGTCATCCAACCATACATCGATATTACCTTCACCTACAAACCATCTCATGTGATCGGGTAGTGCATGGACTAACACTAACAAGTATCATAAAGGAATCAGCTAGGATTAATACCTTGTGCAATATATTTGAGTATGGGGACGAAGAAACTCTGGAATTTTAAGAAAAGCCTCAAAGTTATTGGAAGCCAGAGGAGAATCACTTGGTCCTGCATAAAGTTAGAGAGGCATTAGAGAAAATAGAATCAACCAGATAACAGAACAAAAACTGTAACTTGATAACTTGATAGCATGATAGGCTCTAATGTGAATTTTTACATTGTTATTACTGCAGATTAAAATAAAGCTCGGATATCATTGAGAGTTAATTACTCAATATTGTGAATACATGAGTAATCTACTATGTTTGAAATGACTCATTAATTACATGTTTGGGATTAAAAAGAAGCAGAAAGAACCGAAAGTCCGTCATATTTATTTTCTCGCAAAATTAAAAAATTAATATGTTTAGCCAGAAAGCCCAAAAGAAGAACCATTAATTACCAAATAATGCAATTATTTTCTTAGAATACAAGACCTCATTTAGCTAGTATTTTGAAGTTCAAAGAAACGCAAATGAAGCGAGCTTCTGTACAAATATATTTTCTCTGTCAACTTCTCAGAACTCAGTTTCAAGCATAGATAAGTCGTTCAAATAAAAGCGCATTGAAAGGAGATGCAAGTAAAGCAAATTATAAGAATTAAAAAGGACAATTGGTAAATCACCACAATAGTAAGTAGTCATGATACGAGCATCAGGTGCGTAAGCGTGAATATCACTTGCCATGTTCCGAATACCCTCGTAATGTTCGAGGTTCAGTGGCTGGACAAAAGAAACAGAATCGCATCAAAAGAAAAAGAATAACAAATTAATGATAGAAATAAAGTTGGTGTTGGCTGTTTATGAAAGAAGAAACATAATTAGACTCAGAATTAAAGTTTTATCCCACAACAAAATTAAACTACATGTTTGCATTGAAAGAATTAGAACGAATTGAAATGGAAGGAGAATTGGTACTCATAACACATTTGGAGGGATATTTAGGAAGCAAAAGGCAGATGGGAAAGAGCAGGAAAGAAATGGGCTAAATTTTAATAATATCCTTCATGCTTCTGCATGTAATACTTTTTCCTCCTTAAGTGCCATGTTTTGTAAATAATTAATAGATACGAAGTAGATTAGTCACTCAGTCCCTATCCTTCAGCTATCCAAACAAGAGAAACCAGGCATCCACTATCCCTCCATCTTGTTTTCTTTTCTTCCCTTCCTACATCATTTAATCCTTTCCTTTTCCTTTCCCTTCTCTTGCTATGTAATTGATTAAAAGTAAATTAAATCTTCTATGAGATTGTGATGAATATAGATAGTACTTTTAATTTATGTTATCTTTAATATTTATTTTTATCTTTTGTTATTAATTGTTATAGGTGTCTTTTATAATCATTTAGTAGTTGAATGACTACAAAGCAAATTTTATTCCAATTAGCAATTAGATTTTGCTCTTAATTAAATAATGCTGCTGGAAGTAGGTTCCTTGGCTTTGTTTAAATTAAAATATAACAAATTTAGAGTTTTACTCCAATTTCGATTGCTTTTCGGTATACGTGTGCGAATCAAAAAATTGCAATCATGTGTTGTTCTTCTTACTCACTTTCGTCTGCATCAGCTTGTAAAAATGAACTATAGCCAAAACAAAGACATCACTCCAGAATCCCAAATCGCCCTTACAAAATATATGAAAATCACACAAGCTCACAACTTAAAATAGTGTGTACCCACCTCATCCCACAAATAGAAGTAGGCTTTTCTCCAATGATTCTTTGTTCTTAATATCTCAACCTCTCGTTGCAGAGAGTCCTTTTCCGTATCACCGCTGCACATCAAGAGGTAAAAGCTCATCATAATACATACCGAAAGACATAAGCTAGAATTAGTGAAAGAGCTGTTTGCACACCAGGAGACTACTGGACTATATGGTACAGCATATGCTGCAATTCGAGGATCAGAATAATACTCATCCGACTTTGGATGATCAGCTGCACAAACATTGAAGGGTCAGTTTTAGGGAAATGTCCATGCTTGGCGTTTAAAATATTTGACATTCAACAAGTTCAGATACTGAAAAATGCACTTCATTTTCTAATACAACTAAATGCGGTACACTACCTGAAAGTCTAGTAGCATCTAGATCTGCTTCATTCTATTACCTGGCCATGGACAAGTGTAAGTCAGAACGCGCATATTTTCACGCCACCTGCAGAAGTATGGGCTGATTTTGTATTGAAGCAGCCACTTGAAATGCTGATCCAGTGCCTCATACCACTCGCTGCTTCCATGTTCAACACCAAAACGGTCTTCAATAACCGTATCAGATATCTGAGTAAGTTTAAGGGAGACTATGCTCATAAACGTTTCACTCCGCTTTATGTTAAAGGTAATAGTTATGGTCCATCTCATATAAATCAATTCCCACAAAAAATAAAAACCAAAAATCAAAAATCAAAATCAAAATACATGAATGGATAATAACGTTTGATATACCTATACTCCAGCAATTGCAATATTGCACTTGATGCTGTTTTCCGACATTAGCAGTCATAACAGTTATTGTGGACGTCTAAACATTAATGGTTGTAACTGTAAACATAAATATAGAAAAGGAACAATATAGGTGGACAAGAAACGGCTAAAACAGATCAGTTATCAAAATTCAGATTTTAGAAAAGAACGCTAGAGGCACGTGATCTGGATTTTTTGCCACACTCTGAACATAGTTGGAGCAAAATGCACTTCGGTAAGGGAGTGTTAGGCTTTTGTTCAAGGCTATTAAAATTCCTAATAAACATTTTCAACAGATTCAGCATGATTGACATGTAAATGGCAATAAGTAATAACTAGACTGCAAATTCTTTTAATGTGAAGGAAGAAATCTAATAGACATTATATGGTATAGGGTTAGTAAAGCAATCAATTCCACCACACTAGCACCAGTGTATCATGTGCATATTTAAAACAAAAAAATGCCTAGAGCCCAGGAAAAAAAAGGGCAGGATACTCCAATAACAGCTGGAAGGGAAGGTGTCGCTGGAAGAACAAAATCCCAGACTGTCAAAGTTAGCTTCAGTCGTATTGAATGGCTTGTAATAGCATCCTCATCCATCATATCCACCGCCCCATTTTCTGAAAACAAATCAGAAAATGGTGGAGATAGAAGAACTCTTCTCAAAGATGAGGTTGCAGATTTCACTCGTTCTACCTGAAAAACAGAAATACATATGAATAGCTGATGCATATACTAGGTTAAATACAAAAGCTTTAGATGATGTATTAGTGACAAAGAACCCACCAGTTCATCCGGTGATTTTCCATCAATGGGCTCAACAACATCAAGACAATTCTTTAATTCCCTGTACAGTTGATGCCTCTCAGATTTACCCAGGCACTGTGCTGTAGATCTGTAATGAGTTAGAATGAACAAATGTAGAAAAAAATGTGCTTAGAAATCCACATTAATGATTTGAAGTATCAGTTGTTGACATCAGAAAACTAAGAGTCAACCATGTAATGTAATTATCCATTGCGTCAAAACTAATAATTAACTAAGGTAAAGAGGAAAGACTATCACTCTGCGACATCTCCAGTAGCAGTGATTACGAGTTCTCCTTCGTATTGACCTGGGTGCTGTGCATTTGGAACATCAATTGAAACCCAAATTGCGGTTGTTTCTCTGCAAAACAAAAAATTTTTGAAATGATTTTTTCGATGTTATCTAAGATTCCAAACTATAGAAACCTAATCAGGGTCCACTTTAACATGTAAGATATCAATACCCAGGAAACAGGTTTAGTTGAGTGAGTGGCATTTCTAGGGGCACAAGAGCATCAGGAACACCTAAAACAGGCACTACTCGCCTCATTCTCAATGATTCACCAACCACCAGTCTGCATCATTGGCAACATCAACTTTAAATACACATATTATAAACGAATGATATATTTGCATGTCAAAGAGACAAACCTATCACCAGAAGTGGAGCAAAGATCAGTACATTGGACCTGTACAGTCCCAGCAATACCAGATCCAACCCAAGAAACTTTTGGACGTATAGCTATTTGTACACTTTCCCTCTCATTTCTAGCTGCCAAGAGAGATATCTTGAAGGTAAACCGTGTCAGATGGCAAGGAAACTACGAAAAGTAGATGCATTATAAGGCTTGTTTGGTACAGCTCAAAATTGGATTAAAATTGAAAATATAGCCGTTTTTGGGTCCAACTCGTCTAATAAAAGTCAACAACTAGTTTTTCAATTTTAATCCAATTTTAATCTCTACCAAACACGCCCATAACAAGTTTTCATGGATAATCCCTAAAACTCTGGTGGTAACAAATCAGAAAGTGGCTATCAACAAGTTTCAAAGTATTTGTTGCCTCAACTATGTACATAAACGTGAAATAGAAATGGAGAAAAGGCAAGGCCAGAATAGAAATAGAAAAATGAATTGTGGATGTACGGCAATATCCAATGAGATTCCATCAGTGCCTTTATATATAGATCACACAAGCAAACTACGGGTGTAATCATAACAAGAATAATACCAAATTTAGAAGATGATTAACCTGATAGATTATTAGTAAACATAAACATAATTTGAACAAACTTACTGGCTCTAATGCTCGTGGCATATCTTGTGGTCCAACATTGGCCGTGCTTGGCATGCACCACACGTGTACTAATTCTGAAGAATGGACTTTCGCAGGATCAATCGCCCCTTTTAGTAAAGTAGGATCACGTACCAATATTTCACTCCATCCATATGCTGTCCCACCTCCTGCAACACCTTCTACTGGAGGTGCTATCGTCTCTTGGTGATTTTCTGCACGGTATCATAAGCACAAGCATCATTTTTAGGCTACAAGGCATCCGGGCACATGAAATGGCTATCCAATTATCCGATGAGAAGGGAAAATCCAGTTAACACATTTAGCTCACGCTTCCAGAAAAATAACAAACGGCATAGCTCATGCCTTATCATTAAACAAGGAATTCCAATGTATGTGATATATGAAGGAAAAACTGACATCCACTAATATCTCACTAAACCATCCCAAAAAGTAAGTAGTCTAAGCTCACAAACAATGAAAATAAACTGATGACAACATATTGCATGCTTTGGTATTGAACAAAAAAAAAAAAATAAAAATAAAAAAATACACATGTATAGGTATAATGAACATGTATATACGCTGGAATATAGGCACACCACTATCTAACTTAATATTAATCGTTACGAAACAGAATTTACAAAAGCTGAGCCTTCGTCTAAACTTATTTAAGCACACGAACAATATTAAGAAACATTTTTCTTTTTTACCTTAATTCATCAGTTTTCATAATACTCAGCAAAATTTCTAACATAAATCAAACTCCCAATAACTAAAAGTAGCCAGAAAACACACAATCACTCAGCAATATCAATAAACCCTTCATAAAAAACTACTCCCAAATAAAAAAAAATACACTTCAAGGTAAAAAAAGGTTAATATTTCACACGCTTATGAATAACTACAATCCGAACAATATCAAATAGACATGAACAAAAAAAAAAAAAAAAAAAA
>CAIGRS010088575.1:0-18108 GCA_903798395.1 Fraxinus floribunda | reverse complement strand
GAACTGGTGAGTTGCATATGATGAGGAGTAGAATGAAGTTTAAGCAAATGAATTTGGATAGAGCTCAAGACAATAGTGATTCGAGTAGTGACTCGAGTGATCATGGTGGTAAGAAGAAAAGCAAGGGTCGGGACAAGTCTAGTGGTAAACGGTGTTATAGCTGTTGTAAGTCTGGACATTTCATTAGGGACTGTCCTAAGAAGAAGGGTAAGATGAGAGGTGAGGCGAATTTGGCTACATGGTCGAGTGATGACCTTAGTGAGCCTTATTGAGTGTAACCCTAGTCACCGCATGTGTATCCGTGTGTTATCATTTCTGTATGTGCGTGATTGCTTAATTCGATTGCGTGATTATATGTGCATTTTCAATGTGTTTGATATGTGCAATGACATGAATTGGAGTGATCTTATTACTTTGTGTAATTATTTGCATGCATAGTGGGTTTGAGATGTATTAGCAGAGATGATGTTTTTTGATAAGGTGGAGTATAGATACCTAGGAGTGCATTGGTGGTTTGTACCGTGGGATGTGGAGTATGACATTTGGATCACGAGTGGAGAGGTGATCAAATGTCGGGATCCTTTATCTGTAAGAGATCCTGATCAGGTAGAGTGCAAGAGAGACACTTATATTACTTCTGTTAGGTGGAGACCCATTATCCACTTAGGTTTGGAGAAGTGATGTGGTGAAGGATGATTATCCCAAGAACTTAGGATATATGGAGACTTACTAGTTAGACATGAGTTGAGTGATTAGTCTAGTGAGCATGATGGGCGATGAGGTGAGTTATGTGTTCTCGAGGTGTGAGGAACACGAAATGGGATAGGATTAGTGTGGTGAGATCTTCTTCGTGAGGTCATTTATGCATTTGTTGCGTATGTATTGGCATGTTGATTGACTTGGTGTTAATCTTTTGTTCTGTGTGAATATATTTGAAAAGATCTATATGTTATCCTATATAATAACTCCATCACATATTTATTTGCTCTTGATTGATTGCTATGATTATTTGTTTCTATTTGGGTGTTCTTGACCTTAGCCTTGGTGAGTACATGAAGCATGTATGATATGTGTTTCGGGTTCGAAACACGAGGTAAGGTCTGTTATACCAATTTTATTTGTTACCTTGATTGTGCAAGTATAAATATAAACTATGTGTTTTGGTTGCTTAAAAATTTATTGGGAATCAAGGCAGAGATTTGTTAGGTCTTGATACCCAATAAATCCCGGGCTATAATGTTAAATCGATTTTTGGTTTATAATATACTTCATAGCCTTCAGCCGATGAGTGAAGTGAAATGTCGACACTATAATCGAACAAACTTATCACGTAATCCACTTGGGCCATTTGAAGCAGCCTAATTATATTAGTATTGTTCATGACACAACCCAAATACTTGAATAGCTTTAAGGTGTTAGCCCACTTATCCCTTTTCTTATTGGGCCTATTATTTGACCTAAAAGCCTAATACATTCCTAACCTATTTATCTTGGCTGCCCACTACTATTTTGTGTGTGGAACTCATTAGTTTCGACCGTCCCTTGTGAAGAGAGAAAATCGATTTCTTGTCTTGCTTAGTGCGTTGGCTGTGTGCCTTCTCTTGGGAGACCCGTCCTTCCTTCTTCATTATTTAGCCTTTGTGGCTGTTCTTCTTGGCTGTAATCTTTCCACCTTTAGTCCTTTGTAGGCTATCAACCATTGGAGCAACTGGTTGGAAAGGTGTTGGTTTTGTAAGATTTGTTAGTTGATTGTGGGTGTCGATTGATTGGTTAACTGAGCCCGGAAACATTTGGATTGGAGCACAAATATTCAACATGGTACGACCCTCCAATGTGCGACAGGTCGAGGGAGATAATTCATAGATTTTTACTTGTTAGAAGGGAGATGGAAGCTGAACTACACACCCTACGTGCAAGAAGCCGTGGTTCATGGTAGACTTGGATATTAGGATTTGTATGTGAATTTTTTGTGAAATGGGTATGTGCATAGATTTGTGTTAGGTTTATGAGTTCATATGTTGTGTTTGTGTTTTGGAAGGTAGGTTCATCAGTTAGTAATCAAGTATTGTTTATGATCTTGTAACTTATTTTCCATTAAATAAGTAAGAAATATTATCATTGAACAATGTTGCCCTAATTTTCATTTTGCACAGTTTTCTCTCTCCCCCTGTGAGCAAATGCTTCCAAATGAAGGGAAAAATCTCTTTGAAAACCCGTTGTAGGTGGTATATTGCGGGTCTCAAACGTTTTCAATAAGTCGTACGAAAAGTCCAAAACCTTTTACTACGTCGCAGCGTAGGTCCCAAACATTTGTTTTTAAAATTCACATAAAGTCTCAAAAGTTTTGAATAAGTTGTAAAGTAAGTCCCAAATCCTTTACGAAGTTTAATCTTATGTCCTAATTTTTTACTTGAGTAAGAATATCTATTTCATCACTTTTGACTCCAATTCCAAAACTGTTTCACTTTCGAAGCACCCAAAACAAAATGATCCAAAAACAGTAACTAATTAAAGATAAAAAGAACCATTTATTCACATTCTGCATCATCATTCAATCATCATATTAAAGCAATTCCAATTACATTCTACCAAAAGATCTAATAACATAAACTTCACCACAAAAAAAGGTTTGTTCAAAAGGATCATCATACAAAAAACTATGATTTTTGTTTTGTCCAATTTTCTTCTTCTTTGCCTGTGGCTCTGTGGGAGTAGAAGTCTTTTTCTTGCCCTAGCCTTGTGATGAAGTTTGAGCTGTATCCTGCTGTGTAGAGGCCTTTTTCTTTCCATTGCCCTGTGATTGAGTTGACCGTGTATCCTGTTCTTTATCCTACTGTGAACCTGCTTCAGAACATGTTCTCTTGTTATAGCCTGTCCCACCACATTTTTTACATGTCATTTTCATTCTAGTTCTTGCCATTTTGGTGCCTGCAGGTGACTCAACTTGCGATCTTTTTCTCAACTTATTTGGTCTGCCTGCCTGTTTCTTCTTTACAGGTGGATTAAGAGGATATTTCCCCAGCTCGGCCATAACTCTGGACCTGACATTGGTTGGATGACTGGGCTATAAGACCTCATGTAAGATTCTTTCCTGTAGCATATATCTACATACTCATATATGTCAATATTTCTCAATAGCATACCAGACATTACATGCGCACAAGGTATTCCAATAAGCTTCCATTTTCTACATGCACATTCATGCTTCATCATGTCCACACTTATCCCATTCCAACCTTATTGTTCACCTCAAACTTTTCACTTCCAGCATAGTCAGCCTTCAAGAACCTTGCCTCTGCCTTTGCTTTCTCAATAATACTCATAAATATAGGACCAAAAGCATGATCCCACCTTTGTACAGCTTCCCTATTGGCATTCATCCTCAGCATTTTTTGATGTCTTATCTTCTCAAGCATTGAGATAATAGGTTTTTCTCTTGCCACAACTATCGAAGATTTGAATGCCTCACACAAGTTATTCAGTAGGATGTTGCACTTTGAATAATCTTGAAATGTGATCTGCTCCACTGTGATGCTGGATTCTTATTGAACCACTTAAATGCCTCTTCATTCATAGCTTTCATCTCATTCATTGCACTTCTCCACTCAAGCACTGTTTTTGCCCATGCTGCTGCCCAAAACATGCTCTTCAGAGTCAGTCCCTTATGCACCAAGATGAAGTTGTTGTACAAATGTCTTGCGTTGCACCTATGTTCAGGACCCTCACATAACAAATTTATGGAGTCTACCAAGCCCTTCTGTTTGTCAGAAATGAAGGTCCAAGCTCTAGCATTGCACATCCCAATTTAACTACTAAAAGCTCTAAGAACCATTCCCAATTTGTTCTATTCTCCGTATCTGCAACAACCCAGGCTACGGGAAACATGCAATTATTGGCATTAATACTTACTGCAGCGAACAATTGTTCATCTTATGCACTTTTTAGGAAACATCCATCCAAATCAATCACATTCCTACACCAAGCTCAAAGACCTTCTTTGCAAGCTCCCAAAAATATGTAAATTCTTTTGAATGTATCACATTCCCCTTCAATTCTCAATGTAGTACGAAGATTAGTTCGTTTCAACTCCTCACCATAGTCCCACGGGATCTTGTATTGTTCAGCCACAATGTATTAACAACTTCTGCACATTTAGCTCGTGTTCTATAAAATTGATGTTTAGAGATCTCATACATACAATCCTCCTTCAACATCTCTGTAAGTTTATTCATGGATATTTTTGGGTCAGATCTGAACTTTCGTATATATTTTTTGCCAAATAACAAGCATGCACTCTTCTATTTTGCAACACCAATGTGCATGTATGTTCATCTCTAAATGTGCTAATCCTGAAAATTTTTGTTCGATTGCTTGTAGGCATACAAAAGCTATAGATAATTGTCTTGACATTTGACTCGTAGTCTTGTTCCGTCATCCTTGACATATTTTACCCGCCTTGCATTTTTAACAGAGTAATGTACGACTGCTTCCCTCAATATCTTTATGTTTTCAAACTTGTGGATCTTGCATGTATGTAGCGGAATTAAACCAAGTCTCATTCCAACTTCTTCGGTATCACTTGGAATACTTCTAAGATCATCTAACACATCATAGTCTGTTCCATCACCATCTACACCATGCTCTACCCTCATTTCTGTCCTCAAATTTTTATCACCAAATCAAAACCTTCAGACAACCTGAAAATGTATCTTCATCATTATCATCACCGGGCACATATTCCTCCTGCTCATAATTTGAATCACTGAACTCCTCCACTATGCCTTCCTCAAATTCCATCTCACTATTTCCTTCTCTAGTGTCGATATGGTCCACATTTTCAACAACATCAGGTGCATCATCCAGTGGTGCATCTGCAAGAGGTGCAATAAGTGCCATATTATAATCATACAGGTCCGTCACTGATTCTTTACCTATAGGATGATCACTTATATTATACCCACATGTAGGGACACAATCTTGTGCAGGGGAAGGGGATGCATCTGTTGGTGGTGTATCAACATGGGGTGAATCAGCAGGGACTTCATCAACACATGATGCATCAGCAGGTGCATCATGTTGTACTTCAACAGGTACATCATATTGAGGTGAAACAGGTGACTCAATGTGATTTACAGGAACATCAGCAAAACTCCCTGCATCCACTTCTATTTCGTTAGCATCACTATTGCTGTCAACCTCATCGACAACATACATGTCATCATCCTCCACAAACTCAAATCAAACGAAGGAGGTTGGAGACTGAATTGGATCTCAGGATCGTCATCAGGAACCATCTTACTCTTACCTTTCCAGTCCAAATTCGGTCTCACATCTTTAGCTTGAAATTAGAGCAAATATCAAATTTACAATGAAAATGTATGTAATTCAAAAATGACATAACTAAATCATACTTACTTTACCAGGCTTCTCAGACTCTTTAACTACATGACCTTCTTTATCTTTGGCCCTATCATAGAATTTTTTTCAAAATCTCTTCGGTCGAACTAGAAATCATGGCATATACAGATTCAGACATGAACTGCATGTTTGTCCTAATGTTTATCACATCACTTCTAATTCCATTTTGGATTTGGACAATGTTATTCATCTTTCGTATCTGTTCACCCTGTATAAATGACATATGTGACCTTATCTCAAGCATTTGAACATTCAAAACTTCGTTTTTCAAAAGTAGTTCAGCTATTTGCACCGTCAATTCTTTTCTCAAATCCTCTACCACCTTTAAAGTGTGTAAAATAAATCGGTGACATAGAAATTGAAAATGTGATAATTGTCAGACATTACTTTGCCAATGCAAGTGAAAATGTGTTGAATCCATTAATATATGTGATTTGATTATGGTGACATATAACTATTGAAAAAATGAATCATTTGTGACTTATGTACATGAGCATGTGGTTGGTGCACATATATATGTGACTTCCGTTAATTTACATGACATGTGACCTATGATAGAATTCAAATTCAAATTAGTATTTAGGTGTTATTAACCTCAGTAACAACTTACATCATCCGACGGTGGGACATATGAATGAGGTTCATGCGCATCATGAGGTTCAGTTGATGGACCCTCATTTACTGGAAAGTATACACGGTCAAATGTCTCCTGCCACCTCGGTGGAGGATCAACAAAGTCAGCGTCGTCTTCATCAACAACAACATGACCAGTATTACCATTTGTGATCATAAGAACCGATGTAAACGTTTTTACACTAGATAAACCTGGCTTTCCACTTGTTCCAACACTGTGAACTAAACTTTTCATCCCTCTTCTTTCTCCAGCCATCGTGTGTAATATCTGCTTTAACTGGTTTAATGTACTGCACCCTATTTATATGCGACATTTTCATCTCATTATCTGAGGGCTCCAGGTCACAAATTTGAATATGCCATACAATAAAATTATTAGAAAAAAATATTGTTAACGATAAACAACTTACTACACTATTAATTCAATATACTTGAAATGATTACATCAGGGTTAGAGAAACATTGAATTCCTTCAAGTTTAGTAATGGATGGGTGCTCATCTGCTATCCAGTTCATTATTCGAGGATGGGCTTTGGACATCCTTGTGACAATAGTTCCAGGAAGACAAGGAATCGTCTCATATATCCACACTTGTAATAGACATCTTAGCCTGTAATGGCTTGTCCTCTTACTCAGACCATCTCTCAATGCATTCAATGTAGTATAAAAAAGGATCTTCCCCCAAGGAAAGGTGTCCATTGCAGAAAAATATTCAACTAGTACAAATAAATAATGATCAACAACCTTCTTGTAATCTCTTGGGAGCATGTAAGATGTAATGAAACATAGAGCTCCAAGCATTGCGACATCTTGATCTATCAGGACTTCAACAGCGTCTTGGTCTGAAAGTTGGGAAGCTGATATGAATGCATCCCTCACATCTTCATGTGTCACAATGTTCAGTTGACTGAAATATTAATTCTTCAAACTTGAATGACTGTTTTCAAGTGTATGTACATTACTGTTTCTCGTGCATCGCAACCCTGTTACTAAATAGAACTCAACCAGAGAGAACCTAAAAAATCTATAGAATTTACAAAACCACATTTCATTTTCATTAGGTGTATGCACTTGTCTGAGTAGAATGTAATGAATCAATTGTGGCTGAAACACGATTGCATGGCGCTTCAAAAAATGCGTAAAGTAAGTTCCCATGAGTATAGTTCGTTGGGGCTTCGCTCACATATTTCTTCAAGTTGGTGATAACACCCTTTATCATAGACGTCATGATTTTTACAGGAAACCATTTATGTTGTGCTATTATGAATTTCCACACCTACAGCATGTGTTTATGTCAGGTTACAGATGCAAATGAAAGAGGTCACGGTTGCAAAGATAAAATCAAATACGTGAAGGATTATTAGAATAAACGAGGTCACGATGCAAGTAAACGAGGTCACAGATGCAAGATATAAAAGATGTCACAGATACATGTATTCTCTCATGCCATTTAACGTCACAGCCACAAATTATATAATACAATCAGGTCACATAAATGTATAATTGTATATCGTGTGATAGAATTAGATCACAGACCCATTATAATCTCCATGACATGTGGGAAATGGGTCACGGATCCATTATACTCTTCGTCACATACAACACTATTTTATGCCATGAATCATTGTGTAAATTATAAATACGCTTCCAAAATATAAACCCCCGACCTTCAATACTGCTTCTCAAACAAATAAAAGGTCACAAATGAAATAAACGAACAAAAAACACAGTTTTTACTCAACCTATATACAAAACATATGAAAAAAATGAAATATTTAACTCTTAATCAATTCATTTCCACAACCATATGGGAAGTCAGTATAGGTGGCTCCCAGAAAACATCTAAACCATGTTCCCTGTTCCTTAGTCTAAACAAGGAAATACCATAATTCAGACATTAATGACCCGCCTAATCAAACTACTAAATCAAATCTAAGCCAAAAATTATTGACATCCAGCAATGTTTTGACAATTTCTTGGGTCCCAATCAAAAGCCACTAAAGTTTGTACTCTACAATTGATTCAATAGTGGCATATTACATATAAAAAATGCCGAATGATATAGAGTCGAAAATTTTAATCCAATTTATATTGTATAACTACACTTCCAACCCCACACATTTCCTTCAATACTACCAAGTAGAACAAATAAACAAAGTAAATAAATGAACAAAAAAATGAAATTACCTTCTTCCCGAATTGTTTTTTACTTGACCCATGCAATTTTTACCTTATTGTCGAGTTTTCTTTGGACTTTTCATTGTCTTCCTTTTATTTGTTCTATCCGGCGTTTACGCCGTCTTCTTCCCTTTATTTTCAGCCTTCATTTTCGCCGTTACTATTTGCTACTGAACGGAAAATCTCACACTGTAGACAAAATGGAATGCACCGGAGGTTGATTTTGGAGATTTATGACAGTTAATTTTGGAAAAATTGTGGAGATTTGGCATGAAGAACGTGGAGACGAGATAGTGCTTGAGAAAAAAATAGGGTTTGAATGAAAATGGCAGTTGGGATATTATCAAATTTGAAACACTAAATTAACGGGATACGTGTGTCAATTAGTTAAAAGTTATGAGAAATTGAAAAAATCGGAACTTATGGAAATTTAGTGCTAAAGTTAATAGAATTATGTAAAAAAGATGAAATTCATACGGAACTTAAGGTTGGCGAATGAAAATTCTAAATTAAAGATTCAGACAAAATTTTCAAAAGATTTAAAGGTTAAGGATTAATTGCACAAATTTTCAAAAGAAAAAAAAATAAGATTGTAGATAAGAGGATTGAAACCTTGACAACACTAAGGAAAAAGAAAGTTTTTACCACCATAATATTTATTGCTAATATAATAAGCTATTTTTAAGTAGACCTTTATCCACCATGGCACCTGTAAAGCCAAAAATAGGGAAAACATATTAGACACAGAAGAATAATAGAATGCCACTACCCAAAGTATCATTTTGTCTGGGGCAGTAGAACTTATGCCAATCAAAACCAAACTAATCTCAGAAAAAAGCTGAATATTTACTCTACATCAGCTAGAAAGTTGAGAAAATATATGACTAATAAACTTAATTGAAGACTGGATATTGAACCCGTTACCACTCTAGTCCTCAAAGAACGGTCAGCCTCGATGGCCAACGAACAAAAATGCGGGTGTTTCCAGTCGCAATATGAAGATGGATGATTCACCAAAAAAGGTGACGATCAGGACAAGGAAAAAATAAGTGAGACCCTGCTCGATTTTTCTTTACTTAAACTAACACATAGGAAAGAGAAAGATCATCGGTATAACCATATATAGTCTTCAGAATGCAAGCAATATGTGAAAATATTGAGAGATTAAAGAAAAATGAATTACGAAACAAGTTCTTTGGCTGGAAGTGTAGAGAGAGAGAAAAAAACGGAAAAGATGTTTTAATTAAACTAGGATAGAGACAGTTGACCGAATTCTAGATACAATATGAAGATATATAGCATAATTCTAAAAAAAATCGGATATAACAGTAACCTTATAAATATCAAACTCCATCACTTCAATTTGAAAAAAATTTCACTTCAGGGTTTTCTGAATTTAGAATCCGGCTATGGAGAACCAACAAAACAATGTTGCAGCCTACCCGAGTCTCGTCTCCATCCCCGATCATGTCGTAACCACCCCGAGTCACGTCTCCGTCCCCAACAATGTCATAACCACCCCAAGTCACGTCTCCGTCCACAGCAATGTTGTTACCACCCCGAGTCACCTCTCCGTCCCTAACAATGTCATAACCACCCCGAGTCACGTCTTCGTCCACAACAATGTTGTTACCACCCCGAGTCACTTCCCCGTCCCTGTCGTCAATGATGTTTATGTACCTTGGAAAAGCAATGTCAATTTGTCATTGTTAAGCGATGAGGAATACTTTAGCAGTGTTCCTCCCGGTTATCGTTTTAGGCCTCATGATGGGGAACTTATCGTTCACTACTTGATGAAAAAGATCAACAACGAGACGCTGCCTCGTAACAAGATTTATGCCGTTGATCTATATAAATGCAACCCTGAACGACTTGCAAGTGAGTTACATCTACTTTTTGCTGCTTTTGAAAAAAAAAAATTGCAACTGAATATAAAATATTATAACTAGCATATGCAACCTAAAAGAATAATGTTTCATTGGTACCAAAATTCAATTTAAATATATGTATACAGTGGGAGTAGACCATATACGTTCCACACCCCATCGAGTATTTTTGTTACCTTGTCCAGCTCCCAATATCGGTGGCAGGTTCGGTTCGGTTCGGGACGGGACGGGACGAGTTCCAACCCTGTTTATCATACCATTTATTTTTGTTTTATTTATTTATTTATATATTTAGTTAGTGAATATTATTTTTTTTTTTTAATTTATCATGAACTACTCATATCCTTTTAAAAATGATGATGAATATTTTCTTTTTGTTTGATAAAAAATTTAAATTTAAAATTATCTTTAAATGGGGCAGGGATCATGTTTTCCGTACCCATTTCGGGCAACCGCCCCGTTTACTCGATTAGGCAGGTAATTTCTGCCCCCATTCGAGGCTGGGTTGCGGGTATCGGGTTGAACGAATTTTTTTGTCACCTTTAATCTCTCATAAGATAGAGGTCTTGAATTTGAATCCTGAGCACGTGATAAAAATTTATGAGGGATAAGATGTAGTCATACTTTCTTGAAGCATATAGTACGTAACTTAACGTTTTGAGCAAAAAGGCATCGATTGTTACAAGACTACAAGTTTCTAGAACTAGGTTATCATTTATATTACATGTTAACTAGAAGCAGTTCAATGTACTCAAAAGATCAGTAAAATATGAACAAAGGTTTAGTCTTTGGAGACATTATTATCAATTTAACCATTGCTACTATAGTTCAAATTATTCTTTTTAAGAATTACAGTAATTAAGTTTGAACTTTGAAATATTTTATCGCTATAACATTTATGTTTAGAACAATAAAAGTATTATATTGAATCAAGTTTTAACTTGTTTGAGAAGTGTTACGAGTCTTATCTAAAGAAAAATAAAATAAAATAAAATTGTATGACACTTTTAGAGTGAGAAATTGAACTTTGTCCACTGCTATTAATGCTTTATTTTTTAAATATTCGACAAATATAAACTTTTCTCTTCAAAATTGTTACTAACATTCTCTCTTTTTTTTTTCTGCACAATTATTGAACAATCGAAGCATCCTCGTTAAACATGGCAAAGTTGTTTACAATTTTGAATCCATTTAGACTATTCATGTTTGAATGAATTTCAAACCAGCTAGGCATCCTCGTTAAACTAGGCAAAGTTGACGAGAATTTTTAAATAATTTACACATTCTCTCTTCTCTATACGCAAAATTTTGACCAAAATAAAAATAAAAATCTGATTAGATAGAAAAATCCCTCCAGTCTATGGATATAAAACTTGCATGTTGCTTATAGAAAAGAATAATAAACCATATATATTCTCAAAATAATATAAAAATAATTAATTTTCTAAACTTTTAAATTGAAGTTTTTTTTTTTGACAGATGATTACAGGACAAGTAGTCATGAAAATGAATGGTTCTTCTTTACACCAAGGAACAAAAAGTACAAAAAAGGGATGCGGCCAAATCGAGCCGCTGATGGAGGCTATTGGAAGGCCACTGGAGCTGACAAAATTATCAAACACAACGGTGAAGAAATTGGATTGCGAAAGGCTTTGGTTTTCTACACGGGAAAACCTCCTACAGGTGAAAAAACTTCATGGATCATGCATGAATTTCGACTCAAAAATGCCCCAATTCGATCACCGACTAGCGATGATGACATGACGGTACAATTTTTCTTGATACTATTAATGCTAACTAGATTGATGTTATAATACCAACGATGTTATTAATTCTTTTTCATGTCACGCTGGGTCAAGTAGCACATTAATTTATTTTCTACTGGTATTGTTCATGCTTCTATACTTCATTTTATTCGGGATTTCTTTTCTCGTAGTTGGATGATTGGATTTTATGTAAGATCTACAAGAAGGTGCGCAAACCGAACAAAAATAGGAGTCAACAAAGGGATGGTAATAACCCTGAGGAAGCTGGCGACAATGAAAATAAAGATACATCAGGCCAAGACTCCTCGATTGAAGTAGAAAATTCATTGGGTTCGAATGAGTTGGAGAGCAATGTAAATTCCTCCGAAGGCAGCAATGGGAACAACTACATGAGACAATTCGACAACGTTGCTACCCATGGTTTTCCTTGTCAGAATCTCGGTAAATACGTACCCATAAGACGTTGAAGCCTAAAGTTAAATAAGCTTAAATTCTTGATAAGGTGGTTTAACTTATAATATTCCTTTCTTCTTGATGAAATTGCAGGTGCTGCCGCAGCTCAAATGAGGGTACAAAATCTTCCTTCAACGGGAAGTTACATCTCCACCAGTGAGAATGCAGGCACGTACGGTCATGCACCAGCTCCAATTGCCAGGGTTCCACAAATGGCGCCCTTGGGGATACTACGACGTCCTCCTTTAAGGGGAAGTGGCGTAGCAATCAATGAGAATGCAAGCACATCATGGCATTCTGTATCTGGAACCACCATGATGCCACCAGTGTCCTCATGGCTGCCAAATCTTCCATTTATTGACAATTATGGTTCTAGCTGCAGTGAGAATGAAGTATCCCTGGCTAACATGATGCTGCAAATGCCCTGTACGACACAAGATCTCCCATTCATGGAGAATTATGTCACAACCAGTGACAATGTAGGTACATTCATTTATGCTGCTCCTGATCCTGTGGAACCACCAATATCGGCCAGATCGCCAAATAATTCATTTACAACAAATTTCGTCGCATTAATCCCAGATGATTTGAGAATTATGCCAACGGGACTAGATGAGGTGCTCCCTGAAATTCCGCCCATTGAAGTTGATGATGTATGGGAATATTGGATCGCAGAAGGAAAAAATAATCTCTGGTAACTATAACCATTCATCCCCTCGTCTTTCTAGTTAGCATAATGGTTTAGGATTTTGATTTTATTCAAATATCTTTGATAATTTCATTCTTTGAATTTAGAGACCTGGAATGGTTTAGGATTTTGATTTTATTTACAAATTTCTAGTCTTTGACAATTTTATTCATTGAATTTAGAGACCGAAACTTTGACAGGTTTCATTGATTATTAAATTTAGAGATTATATTTTGATGGGATGTTTATTACCATATTTAGAGGGTGTTTGGTGTAGATTAAAATTGGATTTTAAGTGGATTGTGTTAGAAGTTTTTGAAATGTGTGGTTGAAAAGATGTGGGACCCATGAAAATATTGTTGATATTGATTGTTTGACTTTGATTTAAATTAAAATTAGATTTTAATCCGACCCGAACAGACCCTTATTATTCGATAATATGGTCTGAAAAATGGCATTTAGGTTTAAATTTTGATTTTGTGTCTGTTACTAGCGAAACAAAGTTCGAGAATGCATAATTATATTATTTTTTTGTTTCCTCCTCTTGAACTAGATTCTTTTTTCCAATTACAATCGTAAACTAAGACGATCCTTATTGTGATTTTAAAAATCATTTTTGAAAATTCAAAATGACATTTTGGTTTAGAATTATGGCCCACGAGTAAAGGACTTGAAAATAAATATACCAATTTATATATATTTTAGATTTGAACTTTTCCACAATGCCCTAAATCATTCCACAAACCTCTTCGTTTGCGAAATGTCTAAGCCGCCTTTGTCTGCCATTTTTGGGCTTCGAACGTATTCCTTGTGTCTCACCTTTGACCCTTGTTCGTGTCTTGCATGCTGTGCTCTATGCCTTGTTATCCAATATCCTTACAACTAAAATGTGAAATATAATGTATAGGATTTGCTTCTTTTTCTTTATTAGTGTTGCCTAACACATGAAGTTCAATATGCAATATCTTCGTTTGTTCTACATACCCATAAGAGAAGAGTAAGAAGAAAACAATATTTTTGAGAATAGAAAGTATTAATACGAAATATAAAAGCCAACCACTGGTTTGCCTGATATGTTTTTAAAACCTCATATTAAAACAAAATTAAAAATATAAACTGATTAACCAATCCATATTGTTTTAAGTTTAAATAATATCATCTCATATTTATTTTAAATTTGAAATTAATTACATAATTATTTTTTTGCAATTCCATTTGAATTCACCACTTTCACTTGCATATAAGTATATTATTAAAATGTACTTTTTCAATATCCTTGCGATTAACAACAAAATTGCTTCTTTTTCTTTATTAGTATTGTCCAATGAATGCACCTCACCTTAACGTGATGTCACCAATATCTTCTGGTATACTAATATTGGACAAGAATGCATACCGTACACTCGACTTTGTTTTACCATGCTGCTATATCAGACCTGGTAGAAATATGATAGAGCTGATGTTTCATGGGAGGTGGGTGTTTATACATTTGGGGAGGTTTTTTTAATGAGCTGGATCCTCAGGACCCACCTCAGGTGAGAGGAGTTGCTCTACCAGGTCTGGTAGAGCAGAAAAATCATTCCCACAATGCTGTGGTACTCTATAATTTCTCTTACCAAACAAGCCATTAACAAGAAGTTGTGCTGCGACCAGAACTTTCAGCCAGTATCCTTTTGAGACATATGCTGATGAATATGAGGTGAGGTGACATGACGAGATCCTTGGAATTCCGTGCATTGACAGCAAGTTCTTGGATTTGGATATTCTCATAAATACCGAGCAGAAAATTTGTGATGGATTTTGTTCTTATCATTTTATCAGTTTTAGATCAATTTATGCAGTTCAAATCGAGCCTCAAATATGTAGAAACTTTCATCCTCATCCTCTTATCTTCTTCCACTTCTGATTTTTGGTACTTTCACGGTCGATCAAATGTCTTGTTGACCTAACAAAATCCATCGCTGATGTCAGAAATGACGAGCATGGACGAACACTTTTCAAGAAAGAATAATTCTACGATATTATAACATGGACTATATAAAATAATAATAATAATCTTTTTATGGATCATGTAACTTTTCAACCATACATTTCATCAACTTATATTAAAATTTACTAAAAATCTGATTTTAATCCACACAAAACAAGGACTATATAAAATAATAATGATGTTGATGATATTACACTAATAATGTGCATATTATATTTACAAAAAACATACCGTTTATATGCATGTAATCGAAACATAATTCGACTTACCATCTAATATGTAAATATATATTGTGTTGGGGATATTACACCGATAATGTGCATATTATATTCAAAAAAACATACCGTTTATATGCGTGAAATCTAAACATAATTCGACTTACCAAAATAGTTGAAAAGACAACTTAATGATTTACCGAATCCGAATACATAAATATGGACTCATCACTTTCCATTTTTGAATGAAAGCATATCATTGGACCTTGCAATATAAGCATATAAACAAGTTTAACAATATCAAAAAATGAGAAAGATAAGAAAAGAAGAGATGCAAGTGATGCAATTGACCGATGCAAGTGTTGAATATTGTCTTTAAGATAGATTTGCCCCGCATTAGTGCTAACGATTTTTCGACAACCATTTCCCAAGATACGACGACCACGTCAAGTCATAGGAGCACTCCAAATGGTTTAGNTGTCTTTAAGATAGATTTGCCCCGCATTAGTGCTAACGATTTTTCGACAACCATTTCCCAAGATACGACGACCACGTCAAGTCATAGGAGCACTCCAAATGGTTTAGATTAACGAACTCGAACGTGATTCTCTCTTTACAAAGAAGAAAATAGTTTTGAATGAATTTTGAAGTAATTTGCAAGAGTTATTATGCAATGCTCAATGCAAATATGATATGGGATGCAAAAAGGACGTCTAAGGGATCCTATATGCAGAGGATGAGGGGTTGTGAATGAAATATCGCGCCCCAAGTTCAGCAACTCTTGCCAAAGGTCGCATAATCGCTGTCACTAGCCCATCGCCATCGCTTCGTTCAAGCGATAAAAAACAATGACTTTTTCGCTAGTCTGTCGCTCAAGCGACAGCCTAGCCATAAGCTAGCAGCATCCTTGGTCGATTTTCCAAACAGTTTCATCTATTTTCTTCCCAACTTTGGACCACGATTTTTCATTTATCTGGAATTGATTTTGAGATTCCAAATATACCACGACAATCTACTCGACGAATAGAACAAATTGGTCTATTTACATTTATAATTTGACCATCGGATCAAGTCTGAATATTTGACCGAAGTTGACACGCAAGTCACTTTTCCAAATTTTTTGTTTTGACACAACCAAATTTTCAATCTTCTAAACCAATTTCCAACAAATAATAGTCTTATTAAATTTTTGTTTTGAAAAATTCCAAATCATTGTAAACACTAATTAATTGAATGAATTTTTCGTTTTGAGTTAATTATCGTCTTATCACGGCCCTGAAATATGGATGGGTTGATTGTTCAGAGCTTTTGAGGAGCTCGAATGACGCCGATGTTAGGTTCACTTGTGTGTTCGTGGTTAATAAAACTTAAAAAGGTTACCTTTTTCAAAATAATTTTGTCAAATTAAATAATTTACTTAATCCTAATTTTGATTACTAAAATGAGTTACTTATGTAAAACTTATTTACTTTCAAGCTTAGGCAAACATGACCAAAGAGGTCCCTCATCCTCCCAGTGTAACATGAGATTTCAAGCCAGACGCTACAACATGAAAAAATAGTTTCACATTGTTCAACACTTATTTACTTGCTGTACTAACTGGATTTCTCATGCATGAGTGTCCGAAGAAGGTAAAAGAAGACAATATTTTCTGAGAGGGTAAAATTAGACATTTTCCTACTGGAAAAGACGAGCATGCCTATTAAGTATTACAGAAAGACGGGCATGCATTGTCTGCACCATACGAATTTAAATTATGAGATATGTAATCTCTATTCAAGAAGCATCACGTCCTGCCAAACGAGTATGCTGCTTATACCAGAAAATACAGCATCAATTTGAAATTATACCAAGTCATTCGTTGCAACAAAGATCTTATACAGACTCATGATCCAAACTCAACAACATATTTGTAGGCATAATCTAATTGACTTTTCCTGTCTTAACATGCATATAATTGTATAAATATTCTTATTTTCTATTCAGATAGAAATCCGAAAATTATAAAGCTGAAAACCAGACAAACAAAATCACACATGAAATTCCGTCCAAAATGTAGATTAGGAGCTTCAAGAAACATGCAGAAACTTTCCAACTGATATGTATGTGTACCTCAGAATGAGCTATTTTCTTGCGTACTTTTTCGCTGATGCATCCTTTGTAACCCTGTGTCTCTTTTGCTCATTCACCTTAACATTCCTCCTTCGCAACTTCAAATCTTTTGCACCTATGGTGTACTTGTTTTGAGGATCTGGAATACTAAATTCAGCAGGGTTTCGATTGAGAGTGCAAAGATCCATTTTCGAATTGCTTCTAATTGGCTTTGTTGAAAGTTTAATGGGGGTCTCCAAGTTCATGGTCCCTGATAGACCTTCATGTCTATAAGATTGTTGAGGAAAAACCATCGGACTTGAGGTGCCAAGGATAGTTTTTTGCTTATCCATACCAAAACAAGAATCTCGAACAACTTGTGAAGCGCTTTTTGAGGATTCAGATTTTTGTGGTCCTCCTGAGTTTTCTTGCTCCAAACATTTAGTGGACATTTGATCTACAAAACCAGGTAGCCTTTTCAGAAATATCTCAACGAAGTAGAGCAGAAAATCAAAAAATATAAATGTGATTAGTCTAATCTTATATCTAACCTCAAACATATGTTTTGTATTCTTTTTAGTTTAGTGATCTCGTTAGATATTTCCATAAATATATGTAACAGATGAATCCAAACTACTGTAAAAATACAGACTTATCAATAAAAAAATTTCCATTCTCACTTCAAATTTTCATCTTTCTCCAACAGTAGTTAATCAACAGTAAGCAAAAACACAAATGAAAATTTTAGAAAAGTTGAGCTCTTACAATTTAAAGAAGATGCAGGCTTCTT
>CAIGRS010088574.1:0-10627 GCA_903798395.1 Fraxinus floribunda | reverse complement strand
GTGGGCTCCACCATCAAACAACATGATCAAAAAAGGTGTCTCAACGGTCAGAATTTTTCTAAAATCTGGAAATTAATGCCAAACAAACAGGGGCTTAGTGGTTTTTGACAAATGAATATATAATGTTATTATCTCACCGAATAAAACATGAATATACTTGGTCCATTTAAATTCAGAGATCGGATCCTACTTAATTTTTATATCAAATCTACCCAAAATTACAAAATCATTTCCAATAGTTTCTTCACTCATTTTACGTGTTCGTCGATGATATAACCAGAATTTTTTCGTATAGACAAAATATTTATTTTGTCCATGCTTTTTATCACTTGTTACAGAATGTTTATTAAATTTACACAAGCTGAATTCATGTTGATTTTCGTATATATTTAACATTGTACATTCCCGGCTAACATGTATTGAGGGGTTGTGCACTTGTGCTGCATTTTCTTGCTTAAATTTAGGGAGGATATCTACATTAGACTCAAGGATTCATGTGGGCAGATCCATTTATTTTATAATTGCTTTGATTACTTCTTTTGGTTTTGCTTTTTAAATTGTCTGAGAATTCAATTTCGCTCACGGCTTCTTTTTATTTTGACCAATCATTTTTATGTCAATTGTCTTTAATAGGTTGTGTTCAAGATCCTCAATATTAAGAGCCACGTTAAAGGATATATTGTTTATACCAATATTATTTTGTTCCTATAATTTATGAGATAATAAATAATTTATTGAAATTTCATTATTTTTGAACATTTCTAGTTTTGTAGATATCACATTATCAGTAATTGATTGATCAATCTTTTCTACTAATTTTTTTTTTTATAAGTTTTTAGTTGATTTTTCTTTTGTACCTCTCTTTTGAGATTCAAATTTTGAAGTCTTTGGCACTAACTAGTCAAATGCGATTCCAGCACATTTGAGATTCATTTACTATAATAGATTGTCCTGCAGGGACATTAATATTTGCTAGAGTATTTTCCATTCTTATATATGACTTGTTACTTTGCTTTTATTAACATATACATATTTTGTAATTCTTTGTAAGTGAATGATTTTTCAACTTACTTATTTTGATTGTTGTGGAGATCAAAGTAAGATAGAGTTGTTTCATTTTAAGAAGTTTTACTTTGTTATTTAGGATAATTTTGATTATCCTAAAGTTGAAAATGTCATTTCATCAAAATGACAATATGCAAAACATGTACTAAATAAGTTATTCGTATAAAGTTTAAAGTACCTAAAAATATCGTAAATCAAAATCAACATAAATTTCAAATTTTCGTTGGAGGCCCATTTTGGTACGTTACAGGATTGAAATTGGGACATAGCATTACAATTGAAAACCCGTACCTAAGAAATATTAGATTTTTGACGAGATGCAAGTTGTGAAGGTGAATATTAATGATAAGCAGTTGGTCTTATACGAACCAATGTTATATAATGTAATATAGTATAACCCCGAATAGAAGTTTTTGTAAGTAGACATTAGAATGCTTATAGTAAGCATTCAATTGGTATACCAATATACCAATAGTAATCATCGAATGCTTATAATCTAAATTCATTAATATTATCAAGATAAATAGTCTTGAGAGTAATTAGGGAATTGAGTACTAATTTTATGATATCAGCAAGTATTCTAGCAAAGACAGTGTTTACATTTGAAAGCAAACAAACATGGAATCATCTAGTAAAAGCATTAGTTAAAACCATAAAATTACAAAATTGTCCACATGGTGAGTGTGTTAATCGACATATATATCTAGGAATATTTTCGAAGAAAGTTAGAGATTCGACATGTACATGTAGAATGCATGATGACTAACTTATCTTGCGAATAAGTAAACTCATGATTAATTATTAAGTAAAAAAATTATTTGGTTTTTTAAAGAATATCCATGTGAGTTATTGATTATTCGATTCATCATTATTGTTTTCAGGTGTCCAAGTCAATCATGCAAAAGCATAAAGCTTTTTGGGTCAAATAACTTTAGGTTCGTAACATAGTTAGATTCAATTGTTTTCCTAAATCTAAAAACATGCCAGATGTAAGTGTCGGGAGTTTTTAATCCGTTAAAATACAAATGAAGTATATAAAATTATTCATTATTATTTTCTTCTTGCATCGTCTCAATATGACATCTATTGTAGTGGGTATTGTTAAAACTAAACAAATTTCGTCTAGATTTGATGGAATAAAGTGTATAATTTGTATAATTTGATATAATATTAGCTCTTTCACGACTTTCAATGATATTTGATGTATCTAATATTGGTAATATTATTTTTCTGCTAGAGTTAATTCCAAAATATATCTTTTGTTTGAAAGAATTGTATGTGTAGTTACACTATTACGTAAACAGACATCTTAACGATTTAATTATGAATCTATAAACATGATTTAAGCCCTTGTTAATTTGGGCTTCATTTTAATGATGTTTTGGAAAAATATACTTTAGAATAATAATTGTTTGAAGAATTTGTATTTAAAAAAGAATGAAAAAATGTGAGTTTGTATATAATATTATTTTATTGAAAAATATACGGTTAAAAAGAAGAAAGAAAAAAGTATAAAGATTAAAATGGAGGCCAAACAAAGGCAAAATAAACGACATTTAAATTGAATTTATAACCAAGAAAAATTGAACATTATGTAATCATATCAATTGAAGTGCAGTAATCAAAGTATCAATGCCAACCTGACATAACCTGCATGCTTTCTTTCATGGGATGAGTATTTGTTTATAGATCACACATTTTTTTCATAAGGTGATGTGATGCAATAATTTTTTGAGACGTATACTACTTGTGAGAGTACAACCAAAAAATAAAAAAGATAATATATATATATATATATATATCTCACAGCTTTTCAATCATACATTTCAAAAATTTCTATCACAATCTACTAAAAATATAATTTTAATCCCCACCAAACACTCATTCCAAGTAGCAACAACTCAACATTCGTAAAGAATATTGAAGTTAATTTGTAATGTTATGTTCTTCAAAAATAATTAATATTCAAAAAATTCTAAAATATTAAATTGTACAAGGACTTGCTTTTCAAGAAAAAAATAATACTATTTTTTTATATAAAATGCCAAGCTTACAAAATTATGCTATTTAAGAGAAAGTAATATTCTATTAAAATGTTGATATAATATAATATTGTATTTCTTTGGAGCAATAATGAAATATTCTAAAATGTTTATAAGCTTAGTGTTTTTTTTTATTTTTTTTTTAACTTCAGTATAAATATTGTCCTAAAACATTGATAGATTGATAAAATTATATTTCTTGACCTCAAAATTCGACAACACATGGTCAACAGAAATTTCAACTACCTCCTTTTCATGTAGGCATCAACTGCGCACTTGAAATCCATTAGGAGACAGAGGTCATTGACTAAGAGAAAGGTATGACGATTATTTGCACCCCGACGATCAAGTTAACAGTCGGATGAGAGACGGAAGAGGAAATTTTGGTTAGGGTTAAAAAAATATTATTTTGTGTTTAAAATGCACTCACCTATACAAAAGAAGGAAAATGGGAAAGATGGACCGTTGAACTGGACAGAAGTACAAGAACAAGTTTAATTAAATATGCCCAATCCAAATGGCCGAGTCGATCAATGTGGGACCCGCCCCCAATCATGCACATGCCACATAATTTATAGATATAATAATAGTCCTCAAAGTCTAAATTGTATGTTCATATGCGAGTCGGACTTCGTAATATAAGTTATCAACTAGGAGGACTTATCAATTTTATTGAAAATATATAGAGTCGTGAACGGATGAATACTAGCAAAGTTTTTAGAAACTTTTTAGAGTAAGAAATACAATTAAAAAGACTAAATAGTCATCAATAATTATCAATAACTTACAACATTTAGAATCAATTCAAAGTCATTTTACAATTACTAATATGTTAGAAAATCCTTTTCATCAGCACTTTACGGTAAGATGGAAAATACAATTAATCATATAATTTTGACTAAATTTGTGTTGCATAGATATCCATTTTGTAAATAAATTAGATTCAATAATCTATATGCATAATTGTAATATTCAAGACAATGAGTTAAATAACAATTAATATCCAAAATAAGTAGCAAGGCGATAAAATAAGCAAAATTTGCAGTAAATTACATTAATAAATAATTATTTTAAACTGTATAAGTAACAAATAACAATTTTAAGTATAATACTGCTTAACCCCTATTTGGCCCTTATTATTTGATGTTATATTTTTTGGAATAATATTTTTTTGGAGAATGTGTAGTTGAAAAAAAAAAATTTGATTTCTGTGTATATTATTTTATTGGAGAATGTATAGTTAAAAAGAAGAGGAAGAAAAATTTATTATAAATTTAACGGGGACCAAATGGAAGTTTAGTCTTAGAACCTGTTTGGTACGGATTAAAATCCAATTAAAATTGAAAATATAACTGTTATTGGGTCTTACTCATCTAATAAAAGTCAACAATAACGACTAGTTTTTCAATTTTAATCTCTACCAAACGAGCTCTTAATCCTCAATAGTGGGGGTAAGCATAGACTGGTTTGCTAATTCAACTTCGACTTTTCAATCTTCCAACCAATTCAAGAATGCAACTTCGAGGAAGTATCATGGTCATCCAACAAAAGGGGTTTCTATTTTTCCAAACAAACAAGTTATGCAAATGTTGATTTTAACGACGGATCGCAAAATTGATCATTCGATCATACTCTTCGATCAACGAGAAAATAGATCAAATTCGATTAGATCAAACCTAAAAAGTTATCAAAACAAATTGATTGGAAAACAACAAAACCAGGAACGAAGATCACTCCAGGCAACAACAAAATTACTCTACATATTTTGGAAGATTAATTCATATAGTACAACCACAGAAGATGAAGAAATAAAAAAGCATACAAACCAAAGCTAAGGATTCAAACGCCGTGACCAAAGTCCACAGAACGTTATCGACGACGGATATATCGAGCCACCGGAAGCTCAGGCTGTTCCACCGTGACATGAAGGAGGAGAAATTGATTCCCGGCCAACGAAGAATTGATGAAGGCAGAGAAAAATCAAACTCCGGCCACCTGAAAGCTGACCAATACCAACTCCCTATACACATCTCTGAAAACGTTTCTTATTTTCTGTAAATTAGTACTACGAAAGTTCTGTAGTCTATTATTTTATATGATGTCAAAAACACCATAACCATAGAGTTGGATTTTGCCAGAGAATTTTAGATCAGTTGGAAATTCTGGCTAGATGATTGTGACCAATAGTTAATTTAATGAACAAAGCCATCACAAACACGAAAATACACGTGTTTAGCACATGTATCTATCATTCTATCTTAAACTTTATCTTCCTTTTTATTTATTTTTTATTTTTTTAATTTTTAGAATAGTATGAACACGACTCAATTTTGAAATGATTCATTGGTCAAGCACAATCCCTTTCTTACTATCGATCTGGCTTGAAATTGCTGGGTCTCGTTGTATAATCAAGCACACAGGGACGTACGCGTCAATGTCAATCTTGACACAACTTGTGTAAGAGTGAGTTGGCTAATGGCAAGACCGATACCGGAACGAGCCATTCTTGAAGCATGCTACATTGCTCAAGTGTTAGTTATCTAACACATTTTGACGCTACTATCCTGTGCATTTAGCCTTCGTTTGAGCTCCATTTTGAAAGAAAAAAAAAAATACATTTTTGAATAGTGACTTCTTGAGAATATGGAGTTAAAAATTAAGAAAACAGTTTTCTATTTACGTATAATATTATTTTATTGAAGAATGTGACTGAAAATGAGTTTTGAAAATATGATTTTTTTTTCTTTAAATAAAAAATTGGGCTCAAATAACCCCTTACCTTACAATTTGACATGTATAGAAATAGACAGTACATAAAGCGTTTTCGACTGCTAAGACATGAATGGCCTCTCACACATTTTGACACTCCTAACCTCTACAATCTATGAGAGTTACGATTAACTATTTCACGAGCTCTACATAGACAAGTTCGAGTGGGAAGTTTTCTTAACTTGTTCATAGCAATATAAGTTAAGTTTTCGAGAACAACTATAAATAGAGCTTGTGCACATTTTGGGAGTAAGAATGTATTTTTACTGTTGATGTGATGGAGAATATGTTGTTGAAAATGAATGAAAAGTTATTGATGTAATGAAAAATATTATTTTATTGAAAAATATGTGATTGAAAATAGTAGAAGAATGAAAATGAGAAAAATAATATAACTCAAACTGGGGCATAGGTCGGAAATTAAAGTGAATCGATATATATTCAATGGTAAAATAATTTTAATTAAGAACACTATCTTGTGCAACTAACATGACCCTCCAACAGATGAGTTAGGTGAAAAGAAACGCGTGCTTACGGCAGGCGGGTATAGTCGGGACAAAATCTAAGTAATTGGGACCATAATTTGTTGATTGGTTGAATTCTTGTCTACGGCTAACTGGCTAAGCCAAATTTTGGACGTATCAGTTTATGCCGACACTTCCATCTGTTCATAATGAAAATTAATTCTTCAATGCATATTGAAGGGAGAATTGCAGCGGATGTTCCTCACTTTTCATTTTGTTGCAAAATATATCTTAATCTTTTTATTTTTGCGGTCACATCCCAAACCTTTTACTTTAATAGCAATGGGAGTCCATTGGACGGATTCCATCTAGAATCACATTAGTCAATACTAAAATTGGAATTTCAACTCAAATTAAATGGGGTAAAATGATCAATTTATATTTTTATAATAAAATAATTAAATCAAAAAATTCATCTTTTCCAAACCCCACCCTTACCATGAACCCTGATCAAAATCAACCACATATGATAACTATGGATTAGCACTATTCGATAGAGCCTGTGTTCGTAGCCATTTAACAGCACTGAGTGCATCATCCATGGCTCTTGGAAAGCGGTGCTTCGACTCCAGGAGATAGTCGACTGAGTGACCACCACGGGTAGTGTTGAAGAAAGCCGGAGGTAGTTGTTATAGTTTGATGATCAATCTAAAATCCACTACCATTTACTTCGCTATCAATAGCTTCGCCACCCAAATGAATCGCACTCCACTCCGATCAAGCCTATTTGCCGACGCCTTATTCATGAGAACCTTTTGAATCCCAAATCACTCCCCAAGAATGTAGTGAGGAATGCGGAGCATACAAAGCAGTTTCACCAATTAGTTCTGATTTTCTTTTTCCAAATTTCTATTTTTGGCTTTGTTGTTGGATGAAGAGTAAATAGATCTGCTCCCCCAATTAGATTTGAAGCTTTTTGAGGTTGTTGCTAGACAACGAGTAAGAAAAACAGAATTCTTTGATTGAGGGTGGTGTTGATGGAGGACAATTGGGGTTTTGGGGAGAATCTTGATTGAGGGTGGTGTTGACGGAAGGCATTGGGAGGGGAGGGTGGGGCGGTCAGCAAGCAAAGTAGAATTATTTGATTGAGGGTAGTGGTTGGACGGTGTTGATGTGGCAACAGTGTTTCGTGTTAGTTGTAAGAATTCATTGAATTCTAGATTTTGATTTTGGAATTGGAAGTGGGGGTGGGGTGATTTGCAGAAGACGAAGCTCATTTATTTTTATTTTTTGTTTAATTATCTTATTATAGGAATATAAATTAACCATTTTACTCATTTAATTTTTCAGTTTGAGTAAAAATTCCAATTTCAGTGCTAACGAATGGGATTTTGGATGGAATCCATCCAATGGACTTCGGCTGCCAAAGTAAAAGGTTTGGGACTTCAACCCCAAAAATAAAAGGTTAAGGTATATTCTGCAAAAAAATAAAAGTTTTGGGACTTTCGCTGCAATTCTCCCCATACTTAATTGGTTCATCTTTTCTTTTTAATAAGTCAAGTCTCATACTGCTTATCAAATATTTCAGTAATCTATTTGTTTGATCATTTGGTACAAAAAACCGAAACAAGAAGGGTTTATTTGAAAATCAAAATCCATTAATTTCAAGTTGATTTTATAAACTGGCTGTGGCAAAACTTTTGGTATAAGATTTAGTATGTTTTGATAAAAATTTATGAAATGCGTAATTGAAAAGTTTATAAAAGTTATAGATCCCATGAAATATGCAGTTCAAATCGAAGTTTGACCACTTAAACAAGCGAAAAATAATCAAAGAAATGCTTCATGTATATAACTATTTACATAATGTTTTACATAATAATAAGATGACAAAATGATTAGAGGCCTCGGATATGGATGGAACTCATCTTAGTTTTGGCATGGAAGATGAATTTAAAATTTTGAAATAAGAAGAAATCTTGAAAACTCGAAAACTCGAAAGTATGTAAGAAAATAATTTGATTGCAATGAATTGTTGCCTGAAAAAGGGTACAAAGCATTTGCTTATAGGCAAAATAGTCTCCTAATCCTAATAGATTAAGAAAGATAAGTAATTGAAACTTAGAAGAATGAAATGTCTCAATCTAAATAACCATAAAATCATACTTCAACAATAAATAATGTCTATCATATTTTTGTCATATGATTGTCCTACACCAGTAGTCGTCTTTGCAACCAGTGCACATGTATCAAAATAGTCAATGCATTCCTTCTTAGTAAAGCCTTTTGCTAATGGTCTTGTGTTGAGCTACTTTATTGCAATTTATTTAATATGTGAGACCCTTGTACCTTCCACTACATGCATAATGAAATTCGGTCAAAAGGTTTTTCCTTTCTAACCCTTATAATTCTCCTTAATTCCCTACGATCTTTAGTTGCACTTTTTTTGTTAGCATCTTTTACAAAATGTTGATATATATCCAGTTTGTTAACTTAGAAATAGTAGTACATCTATGTTCATAAAATACTGTATTCCTCGATTCTATTGAAGTATTAACCTCAACTCAAATGTTAGTGTGGAGAAATGGCACAATGATGAGGTTGTTCAAATCTGATTTTATTGTTGTATTGGGCCGGTCTGTTGGTTGGTTGGTTGGTTTGCTTGCTGAGTTATTTCTTGTTAGCTGGACCATTGTTACTTGGATCATTTGGTGGCTTCTGTTTCGTCCTGTTTTAAATTGTGTTTACCTTATGCGTTTTTTTACTAGTGGCTGGATGGATGAGATGTCGCCAAGTGTCGTCCCAATGACCGTTGGATGGTGACCTTCTGGAGACTTCTCATATACTTAAGAGTTTGAGTTTGATGCATGCTGATTTATTCTCATTCTCTCAAACTCTCTGTATTCTCTCTGCACTCTCTTGCCTTCTTTGTTTTGTACTCTGAAAATTGGAAGCCTTATTTTAGATCTATAATATGTGTAGTTCTTTGTATAGATCTTGAGTGATTTGTAAAAGGTTATTGTGGTTTCCTTAAGTGGATCCTATTTTTCGATCAGTTTGAGGGTTGTTCCTTTTGATGTAATCTTGGGTGATTTCGTCTGAGTGCCTGGTGTATTCTGAATTGTTTTTGGTTCCAGTTAATATAATGATTTCTTCCGATTGACGAAAGCTTAAAGGGGGATTAGGAACTCCGATTTTGAACCTCTTGCCTCACGGCGAAAATATCGTGTTCTTTACTTCTTATTTCTGTTGATTTGTGCATTTTATATTCTGTTTTATTGGTTGAAAGTGGTTGATAAATCTAAACTTCATCTTTGCAGTGGTATCAGAGCGTTCATACGGTGGTTCTTGGCTTAGATCTGTGCAGATCTTAAAGTTTTACTCTTGATTCAGTTTGTTCTTTTATTTCTTGAAACCCTAATAAAAGGGATTTGGTGAGTTCGCTTTGGTTTCACATTTATTGTACAAATTTGTTACTTATACTTTAAATCCTCTTGCAAAACATTTTTTAAAACTTGGGTCTGAGACTTTTCTTGGAAATTCCTTTGTCCAGAAACCCTAAGAGTTGTTTGGCTCTCGTAAAACGTTTTTTAAAACTTGGTCTGAGACTTTTCTTGGAAATTCCTTTGTCTAGAAACCCTAAGAGTTGTTTGGAATCTAAGGGTTGTCTTGATTTCGAATCAAGGACCTTGATATAAAACTTCTGCATGTGTTCTTTAATTTTGTATATTGCAAACTGTGATAATTTGTTCTAGTTTTCGTGTTTTAAGAAGTGTTTTGTGACTATCTGGAATTAACTCTGTGAAATTCTGAACATTGTATATATAACTCTGCAGCATTTGTATAATTTAGTTTTGTCTCTTGAGTGTTGATATCTGGATTATTACTTGTTGTATATACCTCTGGTGTGTTCTGCCTGATCTGCATACATTAAACTTTCATTCAAATTTTATTATGCCTTTTTCAAAATTTGAATTGGAAGTTTTTAATGGTTTGCATTTGTCTTACAATGTGCTTAGAGAAGTTGGAGAAACAAATACTGCTGCTGAATTGTGAAAAAAAATCAGATACTACTTATTTGAATAAAATCATGCCTAATAAGGTTTATCTTCTGAAACAGCTTTTTGGTTTTAAATTGGACCCATCTCTTAACTTTGAAACTAACATTGATAGATTCAACAGATTATTTCGTGACCTAGCCAACTGTAATGAGAAACTCTTAAGTGGAGCTGGCTGTGGTTTTATTAAATTCAGTTGGTGACAAATATAAAGATGTTAAAAATGCAA